>OY804596.1:19747148-20050114 GCA_963680895.1 Fragum sueziense | reverse complement strand
AAAGATGAAAT
The DNA here is from genome assembly GCA_963680895.1 of Fragum sueziense. NCBI lineage: Eukaryota > Metazoa > Mollusca > Bivalvia > Cardiida > Cardiidae > Fragum > Fragum sueziense. The sequence goes on along the minus strand of OY804596.1, from coordinate 20,050,103 downwards.
TTGTGGGGGGGGGGGTTACAATAAAGAAAAAAATTGCTGATCACCAGCATAATTGGCAAACTGTAACACTGGACAATCTGCCATCCCAATAAGGGGTGTCGGTATATTTAAAGCTTGTTTCAATAATGGTGTAAACTGTATTTAAAGATCTTGAGTGATCGTATCATGAGTACTTTCCTAAACGGCTTAGTTTTAGGACGGTCCATTTCGAAAGATGCTGCAGAGTTCGGCATGAAAAATAAGTTTCGAGAATATTAAAGATAAAAACAATAAACCAAATCCAAATTGGTCATGAATTAACATAGCCATTGAAGATTCTCTGCAATTGTTGTTATGGTTATCGTTTTTCCTGTGACATGATTTCCATCTGCGTTACAGCTAGTATCACCTTTTACTTTTGTGACCCGCTTTGCTAATAGGGACCTTATCAGAAGTAAAAAAAATCCACATTTTGACAAACTTGTCAGACTCAGCTCAGGTCAACAAGATCACAGTATAAAAGCGTACAGTCGCGTGTATCGGAAGTTGCATCTAACTGTACGCAAAATGTCACTAGTGCTGATTAACAAGTTGATAATTTGGCTTTTTAAAAGTATATAAGTACAAATCGGTACAATCTTTTTTTATGCGATTTTCAACGTTGTGGGGTAGACTAAATGTACTTTCATTTCAGCAGTTACAATTTCTCGATCGGTGTCTATTTTGTTTATAAAATTGGATCTTACCTGTCAAATCACTGGTTTGTGCTGTTTTTCATCGTGCTAACTCGTGCAATTTTGACTGCAATTGCGTGATCTACACAATATTATACGCTTAAACTTGTACCTGGTAATAGCTAAACCTCTCTGCTATTTTGTCCATCGGTTGTATGCACGTATGCACATTGTTTCACAAAGATATTGGCTTTTGAATATGACTGGTGTATTTCTTCCGACTGTACGCCTAGTGCAAACTGTACAGCAACATTAGTGCAGTTTGAGGAACATGTATCTGTACGCCTAGTTCCGTTATGTCATTCCGTATATGTTGTAATCGATTGAAAAAGTGGAATCAATTTTCGTTTGAAAAGCTTTGAGATGACATTTAATCAACCATTCATTGCTTTATTCAAAGATAGAACATAAATTTTGCAATGCGTGCTTATTCCAAATTACTACATGTGATTACATTAAAACGATCTGGTCTCAAACAAGTCGACAGCAAATATGACCACGAATTGCTAGAAAACAGTTGTCCAAACACGCGTAAAAGCGACAGACGTAGGCGTAGACGCAGCAGATGTACTGTAAATGAGTTTATGTAGTAAATATTAGCGACAAATCAGAGAAGTAGTTGGAAGTGATTTAGTACCCCGTTTAATACTACTGCAGTTACTATGCGTTGGTTTATATAAAGCCATGTGTTACATGCAATTCTCTCAACAGCACAAAAGCAACATCCCAAATCTTATGTACCACCAGTTAACCATCCTACCAAGCCGATTCGCCCTATGGCGAGACAATCATTCTAGTCAAAATGACGAAAGGATGTTGATAGAGTCGGGATTCAAACCCTTGGATCAAGATCCTTCAATGATTTATTGGATCAAGCGACAGATGGTAGCTAGTCAGGGCGTATGTTAAAAAAGTGTAGATAATTTTCATTTTTATTGCCCATTTGAGTCTGGATTTTTAACGCTCTACAACAAAAGTTTGAAATCCCGATGCTATGGTATATGTACGCCATCGAAGGTATTCGTCTATTGGTATTATCTCGGTCTGTCCATACGGCGTAAGGTCACTCAGAGTAGTCATTCCGGTTTGTGGGGTGCTAACATAGTTCTTGACTCCTTTTCTGGTGATGCATTGCTCTCTTCGTGAATGATTTTAGCTACGGTTTGCATTGATGCTTTTGGATGACATATTTTCTCATTCTTTTTAGACAGAATTCATCCTTCTTTTCAGGACTATTTTGTGTGTTTTGGTACAGGGAGACACGTGGCCCCCAGTTCGGGTGTGTCTATTTTGGCGCGGAAAAATACACTTTACGCATGTTTTGTGAAATAAAATACAAGGCAAGGATGGATCTATGCCATTTTACGTGCAGTTTTGCTCATTGGGATGTTGGAAAAGGGTGTAAAAATGTGTTGTAAGGGGGATTTTACATAGAGTTATAAGGAGCCAATCTGAGTGACCTGTCACCATACGTCCTTACAAAGTTCATTTACACACCTACATTTATGGACATTTTTTTTTAACAGAACTTTCCTAGTTACTTGACGATACGTATATTGGCAGGTTTTGCCAAATCACACTCCATCATCTCCTACATTTATTAAAGAGACATCCTATTTCATTTTTTCTAATATATACATCTATTTTGATGCCAAGATTGATTATTCTAAATCATTTAAATGATATCAGTCCTTTTAAGTTGTTGCTGATAAGCCCAAAAACTCTTTGAAAGCTGAGATGAAAATGGCATATTCCAAAGGCCCGTAGGAAGCAATTTTATATGGGCGGGCTGAAGCCCCAGTGTCTGAAGATAGGGGGGGGGGCTAATTTGGATTTTCCCTATATTTTCACCGTGAAAAGGGAAAATTCAGCACTTTTGGCCCACTCAGGGGGTTAGCCCCCCGTTCTTACGGGCCTGTTCCATTAACATATGTTCTGTGATTTTAAGATCCTGGTAAACAGTGCAATACTTACTTTGGCTTAGAATGTTTAGAATTTTCATAAAAATATAATTATGTTCTTTCAAATAAAAAGGAGTACATTTTGTGAGAAGATATCTACGGGATGTCTCTTTAACGGCTTTTGATGGGAAAATCACAGGACTGGAAAGTCAGAGATTCCAATGAAAATAAATGACTCAAGAGACCAATGATATCTGGAAATAATTGATTTTAATCGGTAACAAGCTGGGTTGTGGTAACACTTCAACGGTCATTTGGGACTTCAAGTTTTGTCCTGCTCAAGAGAAATATCCTTGTCGAACTCATCGAGTAGCGAACTCGACTAAGATTTGGAAATTACAGCATAGATATCCTTTGCGTAAGTCGGAAGTGACGGTTACATGTATCAGTATAATCATAACACTCATATTCACGAAAGCAATCTTTTTTGTTCAAATTTATATACTTAGCAAAAGTACTAGCGCGTCACTTTTTAGAATTACATAACTTCTTCATTGTCAAAGATCTAGATTCAGAAATTGGCATTTGTTTATATGATGTTTCTGCACACATCCATAGAACTATTGTAAGTTTTCTCTCTTAAGTGACCGCGTCATACAAATCATTTTTTGAAAGAATTTATTTTGAAAGCTGGTTGATTGTGTTATTGAAGTTTGAAAAAAAAAACCGTAGCTCGCATAGACGCACCTTTTTAATGCAAGTCAATCTGTCAAGGTCATGGTCACAAACTCAAATGTAACGGTCTCAAATGGAAGAACTCGGTGGCATCTATTGTATATGTGTAAAATACATGTATCAAGATTACATCTTAGACAGCTCGTAAGATATAAACAGTTAAGTTTCTGTCTACGTAAACGACGTTGCCGTCGCCTCCAACACTGACAACCAACGACGCTAGTGATGTAACATTGCCTCCACATGCATGAAGTACGAGGTCTCATAAGCGTAAGAGCGGTCGATTTGTTTAAAGGGGGCCATGCTAGGTTTTTATGCTTCCGAACTGTTCGGGAACTCATATTTGTGCATGGAAAACAATTTGCAATGCATAAAAACCCCAAACACGGCGAATAACCATCTTTCCTTTGCTGTAGATCACAAGCGTGTTTACACATTCTATTTTTACTTCAAAATGAGACAAGGTCAAGGTCAACGAGACACACCTCCGCGGTATTAACACACCGTACAACCGGCTGTGTCGATGACTGTGACCTTATTTGCGAGGGATACGTGGAAAGGTTTATTTTGTACAATCACTGAACATTAATACGAGTAGGCCTATTTATCAATTATAGAATAGCAAAGATCCTTTCGTTTATTTATTAAAGTGAATTCATTTGACCTATCATGCACATGACATCAGATGCCGAATCTGTCTTCGCTGACTTTCGACGCAGCCGGTTGTACGGTGTGTTGAATCTCGCTGAGCACAGATGACGTAGGCTACCTCTGACGTAATTGATTTTTGAAGGTTGGGTATATTTAACCATTACAAAACAAAAACAAGGACAATATGAAATTAGCCAGCACGTTATTAATTGACTTGGATTTTAATTATGAAATACGGACATAAATGATCTACCCCTTCAGGTTGGTAATTTCATAAGTTATTTTTGGTTTGTAATTATTGTGCCATTTGCATTTTCGACATCCTAGCTGCCCCCCCCCCCCCCCCCCCCCCCTTTAAGGAACATAACTTTTTCAGCCAATATAAATGGTTTACAAATTATGTGTGAATATCCCATTTTAACCAAATTTCAACCTCTTGGAATTTTAAAAAAAGGATATCCTTCTTGAAAGTTCAATCTTTTAGAACTGACTGTCGCATTTACTTTGGAGTTTCACAGGATTCTGTTCAAATGGTGGTTGACTTATATAGTACTCTACAAGATCTGAGTGATGCGTTGGCAGTTTTGCGAGTATATTATAACTCTCATATTCACGAAAGTAAACTTGAACAGCGTGCCATAATGGCATTTAAAGATGGAGATAAATACATCAGTTACCGCGGTAACAACAAGAAAGCAAGAACGACAAACTATATAAGTCAACACTAACACGAAAGTATGTGATACAGCCGCACTCACAAGCTATGCGTACTATCACACACACAAACAACCACGTGTACGTAAGCAAACACGCACGCACATACACACACTTGTACGCATGCAAAAGTACATTAAGTATCGCGCAAGGAGGAATCAAGGTTTATATTAGCCTCGCATGATAAGCCTTTACTGTATGTAGTTGTCCGTAATTATTGTTAACCAAGGCAAATTAATCTACGTTCATTTAGGAATAGGAATGAACTTTGCTCTAAAATTAGACTGCTTACGTGACTATATTGATAAATTATCGATGTAGTTAAAACACCTCGTAACTACACCTTAAATCACGATGTAGTTACGAGGTTTTAGAATTATACCGACGAAATTCTATTGTATATCCGAAAATTCGTTACGGGTTACTTGATAAAATCATTCCCTATTGGTGTTCCTTTATTTAAAGTACATAGGAAATGCCATTTTATTTAGTATTATCTGAAAGGCCAAAGGTTTAAATAATTCAAAACTGCAAGTTTCGCCAATAAAAACCTAAAATTGAGTTAGTTATTCACGAAAACCCGTTTATCTCACCTGTGCTACTTTATCAAACGCGAGCTTTTATCGGGATTAGCGTTGTGACGTCATAAACTGGAGTGGCCATTTAAAGTCTATGCGTTTATTCTGTATTTCATTCATTTCCTATCGCACATTGTTGTATCCAAAATATCCGCGAACAGGATCAAAGAAATTTAAGTTCATTTTTTGCATTCCTGAGATAAAGGGATAAATCACAGCCAATCTAGTCGTGTTTTTATAAGAATCGGTGATTCAAAGGGATAGCGCACGCACGACACTTCGTGGATTATGTCAAATTGTTTGACCCTTCCCAGCAAATAACAATTGTTTACAGAAATGAAGTTGGATAATTAATTTATCAAGTTTGTAGCTTTAGCAACTGATCCAATTTTTATTACGTACATTTGGTTTCTTGTATAGTTCTAAATGTGAATGGTTATGCACTTTTACATGTTTGTATTATTGTTTGATTTTTTGAATGCAGAATGCATTTACTTTTTTCAGGAATGATTAAAGAAGTGTAAGAAAAGAACCTTAGTTTGATCTTTTCTTCTAAAATTCTACCATCCAATTAGGGAACAATTAAATATCAAAACTTGGTTTAAAAACATATATTGCATTGCCATCAGAGTTTAAGAACATGGGTAAATTTTACAAAAAATTCAAAATCAACGTTGGCAAAAGGGGCCTCTTCTGGAACAATTAAATCTTAAAACGAGATCTAGTCCAAATTGTTAGCAGTTGAGATCTATGACCAAAAAAGGTAAATCGGAACTTGAGCTTGTTTGGAAAAGGGCAAAGTGATCAAGTGGGCATAGGAAAAAGTTTAGGAAAATTAAGAAATGCAATTTCTTCAATCCCCCACTATCTTTTTATCCCTAAATACTTCAAAATCTAAATTTTCGTTGCTTGATATTGTCGCCCGTGAAATTTTTGAATTTGGACAAAACCAAATTTTTATCATCTTGCAGTGGATTGGCTTAGTGAGGTGATGATCATTTTCAAAAAAGTATGTTTTAGATTTTAATCATTTTATGGTTAAACCATTTCACCAAGCATTCCCCCTAACAATGGAGTGTAAGATTTCTAAAATTTGAAATCTGCAGAATATAATCAAGTTTCGGTAAACAAAATTAAAATATGCGTAGATCCTTGTTACAGGAGAGAAACATTCCGGGAAAAGAAGAAATGGCAAATATTTAGACTATTCTAGTTTGAAAGCTGTCGCTGACAACAAAATAAATTTTCTTGTGCAATGTGCAATATAGCTCAGAAAATATTTCTTTTCTAGCCGTATTTTCCCTATAATGTTAAATAGAGCCCAATGAATGTAGAGTTTCCGAATCTTTTTCATCTATGTTTTTCAAATTTCGAATGCATAAACGAAAACAGCGACTGGTCTAATATTTCAACCCCCCCCCCCCCCCCCCCCAAAAAAAAAAAAAAACAACAAAAAAAACTGGAATTTACATCAATCATCGACAGATTACATTTCATACAACCGTAATTTAGCTTATCTCTGCCAATCAAATATCAAAGAAAACAAAATGAAATTATGCTTTTTACACAAATCGATCGCTTTTCATACGTCGTGCCGAATCTAGTTAATTCAAATTGCCACGCCTACTTTCACATATTATACCAAATATCCAATCGGAATCTTTCTTAACCACCTGACACGCCCAATCGTCAATTAAACTGGATTATTACAACTTGTCAATATGCGTAATTGCCATTATCATGTGACACGCGTCGATGTGTTAATCTCATTGTAAATGTGATTATTGACGTGTGGCAGTCACACGATCGGCTGAATGTTGATTTTCTTTTCTTTAAAAAACGCTTGTCTCTTGACGATTTTTATCGCTATAATTTTGCGATTTTTGCGAGTGGTAATACTAATACAAGTTGTGTATTTTCCAAAACTACCTCTGTTATTTCGTTCTTATTCGTCTCACAAATCTTTACAAAAATTTTTGAGCTGAATGGTGTGTCAAATTCTATGTTTTCTTCAAAATAATTAGACGCGGTGTCATAACATGTAAAACCGTGACCATCGGTAGCCATTAGCCATTTTAACTCCATTTGGTGACGTCACGCATACCTATCGTAGTTAAGCGACTGTTAGAGGAATTCTGAATATCGGAAAATTTTACAGGTAAATTATCACCACTTTGGGACTTAATTTCTCCAAAACTAGGCATCGGAAAACAACCGGAATTGTTTTATTGTTATCTTAAATGTGTAAACTATGTAGTTTACACACACACAATTCTCATTTCCTTACTACTTTAAATGTAGTTGGGCTATGTCCACAAGACCATTTACTTCGTAATCTCTATAGATATTCATTGTGGACAGACAAATAAATTCGACCGCTATACTCGTGCAGCACAAAGACGTTTTGCGTATGTTTGAAGTGAGCGTAACCCTTTAAGTGATCTAATTAACTAATCAAGTGCACCCTGATACATTGTGTATCTGTAGCCAAAGTAGTAATTGACATTTTCTTAACAGAGATTTTGCCACAACAGGTCATGTAAAATCGCCTTTAGGCGTACAGAATACAATTTGTCATTTAGCACTAGGCGTACAGTCGGAAAAAATACACCAGTCTCATTCAAAAGCCGATATCTTTGTGTAACATACCATATTTGTGTAAATAACTGTTGAAAATCATAGCAAATAGGTTTAGCTACTAGATGATGCAAATTTAGGCTTTCAATATTGTGTAGATCGCGAGATTTTAGCCCATATTGTGCCAGTAAGCAGGACGAAAAACAGCAAAAAACAGTGATTTGACAGTTTGATACGAATTTACACACAAAATCCGTTGACATACTAGAAATCGTAACTACTTTAGGTAATGCCTATCCAATTTTCTCTCCAAATTTGAAAACCCCGTCAAGAAAGATTGTTCCGATTTTTACTTATTTGCTTTTAAAAATCCAAACCATCAGCTTGTTTACCACCACTAGTGATATTTTGCGTACAATTAGATGCAACTTCCGATACACGCGACTGTACGCTTTTACACAGTGAAGATACTGTATGCGAAAAATTAATATATAGTAAGGTACGGAAAACATCCCAGATTTAGAAAATTACATACAATTGAAAAGTGTCGGCCCTAGTCTGGCTGCGCGGATTGCGCAGACTGACTAGGGTCGATATTTTTCTTACTTCCTATAAGATCCCTTTTAGTGTGATGGGTCGCATTTCAGAACTTATGAGTGGTTACAAGATTAAATAAAACTAAAATTGCAACTACTCTGTTATGTCACATTTTACAAAGATTTTGACACTGAGAATTAATTTTGTTTTACATTGAGTTACATGTTTGTTGTTTTCCAACTCTTTTGATAAGCCAGGGCCTTTATATTCACAAAATATTAGGCCCTACTACATATCCATGGGCTAGCGCAAAAAGAAAACGTTGTAAATGCACAGTCTACTAAACTTGAATCAGTTTTACTCTAACCTAACACAGCGATGTACTCGTGATTGTAATTGATTGTTGTATTTTCTACAAGAACACAACGAGAAAGCAGTATGCCTACAATAACGGTATGACCACCATTATTACCCTTAAAATGACTTTCTATATTCAAATTCCATTATCATAGGCCTCGGCCAATCGGGTTGATTGTTCCTATAATACGTAGACAAGAGTTCATTGGCCTTAAATTTTCCTAATTTCTATACATGTATTTTTAATTTCAACATTTTCTGTATTTAATTTGTTTTATTTGATGCGACCTGCGACATTTGTAAGTTGTCACAACTGCCAGTTCAGCTTCACGATTTCCGACACAAGTCATTCATAATTAGACATCCTGTGTTCAACGGTATAATGTCACTGTGCTCTTGTCGCTTTCAAAAGTCGTGCTTTTGTTGTCAAATAAAATGTTTATGCCTTATCCGTTTAGGAATTGATTTTATTATATTAAACCAAATGACAAAAATTCATCCAAAATCAAAGATGTTGAAGACAACAGTTTTAACCCATTACCACACAGTGACGCCTTTTGACTCCCCACAAGATAAAGGCTTTAGAAAACATTGTGGTAAATGAAGAAATTGCTTGTGACAAGCAATTTCTTCATTTACCACAATGTTTTCTATACAAAATGACCAAAAATGTAAAATTTTGTTCACTTGAATTTGTCGTCTGCAACATCTTTGAATTTGGACTAGTTTGAAATTTCGTCGTCTGGTAATGGGTTAATTGAATTAAGTTTTGCATTCTTTGGATCTTTCTGTGTAGAAGGCATTGTTGAAAATGAAGAAATCGCTTGTCACAACACGTTATTTTTTGACAATGTTTTCTAAAACCTTAATATTGCGGTTATTTAAAAAGCGTGACTATGTGGGAGTGGATAAATCTGCAAAATCTGTAGCTTGTCAGACCTGTCTGTTCATCATGGAGAGTCCTAGCATCACTGGTGGTGAACTCGGCCAAAGCGAGGGAAGTCTTTTCCCGAACAATGTATCCCGTCGGTGTTGTCATAAAATCTCGTAACTACGGCTTCGATAAAGCCGTAGTTATAGCGGACGAGAATTTACCTGGCAGAGCATTCTATTCGATTAGCATGGGCTGCTCTGACAGGTCATTTATCGTGAGGTATAAGAGATTTTATAACAACACCGACGGTTTGTCAATACATAACGGAAAACCCGGTCTATTTTTAGACCAAATTCATTGCCATTAGAAAAACTGATCTTTAAACTCGCATTTAAACGCAAAATATCTATACCAAGTGTTACAGTGAAAAACGCCCCTCGCTTTGGCCGAGTTCACCACCAGTTAGCATATTGCCGGTTGCATTCGAAAACGTCCTAAATAACTCTTTCCGAAACAGCAACATTTGAGGGTGATCCAAATTGCAATACACGTATAGGCCTACTATAAACGACGAAATGGAAGTTAAGCTAATCGTCGTTGTAAATGCAAAACCTCATATCTCGTTTTTGGAAAATCCTAAAGGGGAGGGGAAAAAGTGTAATAACTTTTCCAAAACTAAAATGTTTTACTTGAAGTTTGGACATATTTTTCACAAGTAATGTATCATTAAAGTGACATTTCACAATGATTTTTACATAAATTTTACTTTAATTTTATCTGAAAGAGCATATTTGCTTATGAAAATTCTGAAACTTTCAAGCCAAAATATTGAACCGCTTACGAAAAATATATATTTTTGTGCTAAAATTAAACAAATTGTTGTGGACAACAGTTTAGATTTATATAGAATTTGTCATTTCAGTCTCAACTTTGAAGGCATATTTTTCGCTTATAGATAACAACTTAAAAAAAACCGATAGCGTTTCTACGCATTAGAATAAACAATCTTTGCATCAAGACATACTTTAAAAAAATGAAAAAAATGTAAAATGTCACTTTAATACTGATCAGTAAAAATATCTCAAAACCTGCGGGAATCGTCTAAACTGGGCACACAAGTTTGATCTTTGAAAATCGCACTAATATAATCGACATACGAGGTTTTGCATTTACACCGACGTAATATTATTTGTTTACCTTATACGATTAGAAAATATTGCAGCAAAATGAGAAAATACTGGTTATCAGCATTTTTCTTTTTTGCCTCAATATTTTCCCAAGCTCTCTCCATTAGGGACGTCAAATCAAGTCATGTTTGGAACAAGATTAATTACAGCTTACAAAGGAGGTTGCTACGGTATTGTCGAATGTAATCGGCGACATGACTGTTTCATTGGATTAATCCTTTCCAAAACAACAATGCTAATTTTTAACGTGGTCGAATTCTAAAGCTGCTATAGACGACAAAATTGATGTTGATAAAAAAATGATATGTGTATAATATAGCATAGAAAATATTGAGACAAAAGGAGAAACTGCTAGTTATCAGCAGTTTCTTCTTTTGTCTCAATGTTTTCCCCAGCCTTTTTCCACAGGGACGTCAAAACTAGGCCTTGTTTGGGAAAGGATTAAAGTAATATAAATGGAAATTTGATTTGAGAACAGCATGGAACAGACAAGACTGGGCATATACATAGTCTGATCAGGACCCAATATCTTGTTCAGCAAAAGTTCTCTTGATTATGCTGGTGATGAAACTATTAACCAATTAACAAACGACAAGATTTTAGGATGGTCCAAATTGAAAAATCCTGCAGACGACAATTTCAAGTGAACGGAAGTTTTATTTTTGATGCATTTTTGGATGGAAAACATTGTGGGAAATGAAGAAATTGCTTGTCACAAGCAATTTCTTCATTTCCACGATGTTTTCCATTGTCATTATTTTTTAGGTAGCCAAAGAGTCATTGTGTGGTAATGGGTTAACGAAAAATTAGATCGTGTTCACGTTTGCATTCTGATCCACATCTATGCTGATCTTTACCTTTTCCCAAATAATGCAGTGTTGGACTGCTCCAATTTAAAAGCTTTTGCGGACGGCAAAATGTTTATTGTAAAAAATTAGAAAATTAATGTATGTTATAACCTAGAAAGTATTCGGTATAAAGAAGAAATTCTTGATTATCACACATTTCTCTGTTTCTCCCGATGTTTTCCTAAAGTATTTTAACTATTGGGGCCTCTTGTTTGGGAAAGGGTTAAAGGGGCAATTGCCCCTTTATCATATTTTAAAAGGGTTTTTCATGACCGACGTCCAGTGTGTTACTGTGTTATTGTACCATGATCCAGTCATTGTAACTTTATGTCTACAACATTTGCAAACCCTAGTTTGTCATACTCTTTCTTGACAGATTTTCTTTGGTATAGCCTATTGGCTTAACCGTTTTCCAAACAAGTCTCGTGTTGGCGCCTATTTTAGGAAAGGTCCGGGAAAACATTGAAACAAAATAGGAAAATGCTGCCAATCCGCACTTTCTTCTTTTGTCTCAATAATAGGCCTATATTTATACATAAAAACCTACGTTCTTTTTCGACACACACTTAATCAAAGCAGGTGTCAAATTCAACCACCAAAACTGTTGTCGTTTTGGGAAAGCGTTTTTGCCCTTTCAAAAACAATACAGGTCTGGTTGTGCCGTCCCTGTAAGACAACGTTGACGATTCGGAAAGCTTTCAGATGCAACAGGAAAGTGTTGGCTAGTAGCCTACTAGCATGTTCTCTAATTTCAAGTCACAAAATGCAACAACAAACAAAACACAATACAGTAACAAAACAACAAACAGAAAAGCTAACTATGTTCCAATTTGAAAGGTGCTGTGCACAGATAATAAATTTCATGTTGATGTTTCTTTTTAAATAATCCAATATATGGATAGAAAACATTGTGGAAAATGAAGAAATTGCCTGTCACAAGCAATTTCTTCATTTTCCATAATATTTTCCCAAGCCTTTCCTTGTTAGGGAGTCATATGGCAATAGCCTAAGTACTATTAACCCTTACCTGAACGTCAAACAATAATAATTGTAGACAGACGAACACAAACAGTCGGGCCCATAGGCTTACAAATGGCCTCGGTAGTCGGTACAGTAAGTTACAGTAAGTTTTTAAGACTGTAAATTGAAAGCTGTTTGAACGCGGCATTTGAAGTCGATAGGCCTACAGATAGCCTAGCTAAGTAGTGCCTACTATCTATAGGCCAATTAAGGGTTTAATCCCATTTCGTCTACTCCCAATTCGTCTACTCCCAATTCGTCTTCTATTTTGGACATAATCCCCATTTCGTTTACTTTTCTATACTTTGTATAGGCCTATCAATATGATATTATGTGATTTTTATTGAATGTTTGCATTTTAAGGTATATGACCCATCATTAAAAACACTACTTTCTAGCCATACGAAATGTATTTTATTACATACACTTGTAAATACAATTCACCGTGCTGGATTTCAAGATTATGCTTCAAGAAGAAAATAATTTATAAATATTATTTTGTAAACTCTATATTCATATGCTAAGGAGGTAATTTTTAACATTTTTGTCAAATAGGCCTATTTCAATAAGTAGGCCTATGCATTAATTCAAAATTCTCAACCATTCAAAACGCTTAAATCTGTATTTGAAATGGAAATGTAAAAAAAATTAGGAATTACTGGCACTTTTCAAATTTCGCCTCTGACCCCATAGTGCTAATGATGGGTTGTTAGCCTATACGTTAATTTCATTTGTGAATATAGGCTACCGGTAGGCCTACTGACTTAATTTCATTTCTTAAAACAAAAATAATCTTGTTTAATAACTATTTGACGTGAAAGTAGACAAGTTGTGGTAGTTGACGAATTTAGACTCAATGCACTAAAAGCAGTAGACGAAATGGGTGTAGACCAATTGGGATGTTACCCAAATAAGGTAGGCCTAATATACCTAGCCTAGATGAAATTGGGTTATGTTAATGGAACCAGTTGCTAACCTAAGATTGGCTGTTGCTAACGCGAGACGTTTTCTTGCAATTTGTTTCTTTCTTTCTTCTTTCTCAAGAAAATTGAAAATACAAAAAAGCACTCTTTGAAAAAAGACTGAGTAAACTTTCCAGACTATACAAGTGAAGCTTCCAGACTATCCGAACAACAACAACAACTTCAGCTCTCTACGAAGGAGATTTCCACCGATGAAATCCGGAAATTTTTCAAACTTAAAAATTGGTAAATACCAGCGAGTTTTGAAGTTTTCTGATACAATTCAGGGTGAGAATATCTCGAAATTTAACCCTTTCTCAAACAAGACCTGGTTTTGACTTCCTTAACACTGTTAATAACAGTAAACAGTGAGGCAAAAGGAGAAAATGGCCAGCTAGGGCAGATTCACCAATACGGAGACAATCTCCCGATCGGGGGACGTCACCCGATCGAGTGACATTTGAGCCGAAAATACTCATTCATTTGTACCCCGATCGGGATACATTCTCCAGATTTGGGGACAACAAAATTGCTTCAATGGGGGTACCCCTGAAGATCAGCTCACGCGCAAAAAATGCTTTCTTTGCGCATTTTCGCATAAAAACGAGTTTGTCAAGCGGGAAATTTCGAGGGGGGTTATCCGATGTTTTAAATACTTTCACCGATGCGATCTCGAGCTATAACTCGCCAAACGTCTCTTTAATGATAAATCTTGTAAAAATCCTTAGAAATGCAGTGTTCTGGCGAGGCCGCGATTCCGCGACATTCTCGCATGAAAAAAGTAAATGTCGCATAAAATTTTGTCAAGATGCGATTTTTGTCGCATGAAAATAACGAGATCGGATTTCTTTTTTATCGACCGCTGACAAATATTTTACTGTACCCGAAATCGAAAGTAAAAGGAGAAATCCAACCTCGGTCACCTCATTATTTCCCACACAGAATTCAACTCGCAGGCCCCGAATAAGCATAATGCTAGTAAGGCTCGAAACTTCATTTCAATTTTCCAATATACGCAGCTGAAGTTCCAGGGCCACTTTGTTTATAGGTCGGGTTTGGTTTGTAATTTCGGGCGCAGAGTGCTAGTTAATCGACGAAAACTACAGATTGAATTTAAAAAAAAATCATTTAACCGAAACTGATTTTTAAATTGATAAGATGAAATACACATCATGATACACTTTCAGAATTTAAAATAATTTAATCTCTATATATGCGTCCATTATTATCATCAAAGCGATAAAATTACTGACTGTCCGTCACGTTAACATTTAGGAAACGAACATACCTGCATTTGCAGAATCTAAAAATCTTGTCGTCAGATTATTCTTTGCCACCAAATAAAAAGAAGAAAACCAAGAATATCCTAAGTTATTTCAGTAAATCTCTAGAGGCACTATGAAATTTGATCCCTGTAAATTCAAACCAGGCAAATGAACCCATGCTTGACCCATCGTCGGCAGAAAATCACGTCAACAAAACGCAGGATCTAGAATCGTCTGCATCTCATGATCTTCACGGCTTTATAAATTCATGTATGACCACCCAAAAGAACTTGGGACAATATTTTTTTTTGTGGACAAAGTCTGTTAGCTAAACATTTCAAGAAAACATCGCCGGAGTGGGCCTCATGATAGTTTTGGTGCACAGGGGTTAATGAAAGTTATTATTTTGGTTTTAAAATGTGTCCCCTAGTTTTTCAAAAATGTCCCAAACTTTTTTGCAGCCATGAGACATTTGTCCCATACTTTTTTCTACCTCGCCAGAACACTGGAAATGTTAAGAAATCGTACCATATTTTCAAGTTTCTTAGCAAATAATGTCCATCAATTCATGCACGTCGGCCATCTTTGAGGGCCTTAACGGCCCACAGACTCGTTGTACCCCATTATTTTCACTGATGCTCAAGTCAAATCGAGGTATTGAATTTCAAATGAAGATGTACAAGATCTTTTCAAAAACTCCAAAAATCTTGTTATTCATGAATAAAAAAGACAAATATCTTTATTTTTTATTATATTCTATAGTTCTTTCTGCCTACTTTGATAAAAATACAAAAAAAGTAGGGTGGTTCTCTTTTGATAAAATGTCATCAGCAAGTACTTTGAAATTTAATCAATCTAAAAGTGTGCCCTTCATACAAAAATAAACTTTCCAAGCTCCGCCATGAAAAAAGTAAGCACTGCAGAAAATCAAGAAATTGTATTTTTCAAGAATTTCTTCATTGTCAACAATGCTTTCTTCAAAAAAAGATTTCAAAATTATATGTCATCAAATGTGACCTGCATTTTCTTTACATCCTTAAAGACTGAAGATTCTATTTTATTTTATGGTTAAAAAGTTTATATATTCTATAAATCCTATTTTTCATATAAACTTATATTTATATTTTGTTGACCAAAAGGGAGAGTATTTTCTGTATAAATTGAGTAAACATTACAAGAGCATCAAATTTAAAAAAAAAATAAATATGGTATATCAATTTTAGCATTAAAATGTCTAAAAGTACAACTACGAAATAAATTTAATTGGTTCAATTCCATTTTCTTAAAGAAAATTTGGCCAATAGGTCCTACCTTGTAAAATATTGTGGCCAAAACGTCTGTGGCCAAAATGTCCGTCCACCGGTTCTCTTGGTTACTAAAATGATAAGCTGGTTCTACTGTTTACATTTGCTAACAATTGAAAGGATTGGAATAACACAAATATTGAAATGATTCACCAAAATAATCCTTTCCTTAGACAAAACCTTGTTCACTTCAGTAATTTATTTGGAACTTCGGCTCATAGACCTGCCAAAGGTCCACTAGTAGAAAAGTCTGGGCAAAAAGCCAGGATATATTATTAGTTATACAGTTTCTTGCCGGGGTATATGACGATTTATTCCCGGCTGGAAAAATGATGTCACCCGAGTCGCAGACGAGGGTTGACATCATTTTTCCAGCCGGGAATAAAATCGTCATATACCCAGGCAAGAAACTGTATAACGAATTTATTATACTACAAAGTTTTCGACTTATTTGTCTTTTT
Source organism: Fragum sueziense (assembly GCA_963680895.1). Classification (NCBI taxonomy): domain Eukaryota; kingdom Metazoa; phylum Mollusca; class Bivalvia; order Cardiida; family Cardiidae; genus Fragum; species Fragum sueziense. The sequence goes on along the minus strand of OY804596.1, from coordinate 20,033,419 downwards.
GTCCATGTTAGGCCGTGAACTGGGTTTACCGTTATGTTTTGATAAACCGTCGGTGTTGTTATAAAATGTCGTAACTACGACTTGAATCAAGCCTTAGTTACGAGATTTTATAACAACACCTACGAAATACTATTTGTTTGTCCAAATTTAAGTCACGATTCACCTGATAAAATCGTTCCCTATTATTTTATCGAAAGTACCAATTTCCCCTAATGCGCCCCAAAGGAAAAGTAAACAAAAAGTGACGTCACGACACGTCACTGAGTTCCGCGAAATAGGTCAATGTGTTTTTGACTGACCCGGACCGTGGTATTTTTAAAAATAGACAAATAAACAAAATTGAAAGGTATTTATTATCTTTTATATTAACATTTATTTGTGTCCTATTATGCGCATTTCGTTCCAATAAATATACACAGATTTTTTTAGAAAGTGAACTAATGAACGAATTTTACTTGTGCACACTGGCTGCATGACACTTTCCCAGATTGGCATATGATTTTTTAGGATCGTGCATAGTCTTGTCGAGCATTTGTCTGGAGAATTCTTTAAATATCATTAAATGTGACTGCATTGTGTATTTTGAGATCACCACTCTTTGAGGTTCATTGAAGAACACTCACTCCAAGGGTGAAAGGCCTGGGTTCGATTCCCAGCAGTAGAGAGGATCTTTTGTGATGATCAGTCACATGTTGAAGGCACATTTTCAGAATTTTTATTCTTTTGTCTCAATGTTTTCTTATTGTTTAAGCCTTTTGAATTAGGGACGTCAAAACAAGGTCTTGTCTGGGAAAGGATTTGGTCGGTATCTTCAGCTTTCATTCAGTACACAAGTATGCGTAATACACGTACTGCATATACATATTGTGTGAAGTAATCGAAGAAAAATAACACAAAAACGCACAATATTTAGGTTAAATTTGTTTATTTTGGAAATTCGCATAGAGAAAGTTTGCTTTTTACTGTCGCATAATGTGTAAACACGGGTCGCGTTATGAACGAAGCGTGGGAAAAAATGGCTGCCATTATGAGTTCGATTTTTTGTGTATGTTACCGGCGAGGCGCCTTAGGGGAAATTTGATATCATACCGCAGAAGCCGTTAATATCAATATTTATCAGATCAGCATTAACCAATCAGAATGCCAGAATTTTCTTTGCAGTATAATAATATTAGTTATACAGTTTCTTGCCGGGGTATATGACGATTTATTCCCGGCTGGAAAAATGATGTCACCCGAGTCGCAGACGAGGGTTGACATCATTTTTCCAGCCGGGAATAAAATCGTCATATACCCAGGCAAGAAACTGTATAACGAATTTATTATACTACAAAGTTTTCGACTTATTTGTCTTTTTGTCCATGTTAGGCCGTGAACTGGGTTTACCGTTATGTTTTGATAAACCGTCGGTGTTGTTATAAAATGTCGTAACTACGACTTGAATCAAGCCTTAGTTACGAGATTTTATAACAACACCTACGAAATACTATTTGTTTGTCCAAATTTAAGTCACGATTCACCTGATAAAATCGTTCCCTATTATTTTATCGAAAGTACCAATTTCCCCTAATGCGCCCCAAAGGAAAAGTAAACAAAAAGTGACGTCACGACACGTCACTGAGTTCCGCGAAATAGGTCAATGTGTTTTTGACTGACCCGGACCGTGGTATTTTTAAAAATAGACAAATAAACAAAATTGAAAGGTATTTATTATCTTTTATATTAACATTTATTTGTGTCCTATTATGCGCATTTCGTTCCAATAAATATACACAGATTTTTTTAGAAAGTGAACTAATGAACGAATTTTACTTGTGCACACTGGCTGCATGACACTTTCCCAGATTGGCATATGATTTTTTAGGATCGTGCATAGTCTTGTCGAGCATTTGTCTGGAGAATTCTTTAAATATCATTAAATGTGACTGCATTGTGTATTTTGAGATCACCACTCTTTGAGGTTCATTGAAGAACACTCACTCCAAGGGTGAAAGGCCTGGGTTCGATTCCCAGCAGTAGAGAGGATCTTTTGTGATGATCAGTCACATGTTGAAGGCACATTTTCAGAATTTTTATTCTTTTGTCTCAATGTTTTCTTATTGTTTAAGCCTTTTGAATTAGGGACGTCAAAACAAGGTCTTGTCTGGGAAAGGATTTGGTCGGTATCTTCAGCTTTCATTCAGTACACAAGTATGCGTAATACACGTACTGCATATACATATTGTGTGAAGTAATCGAAGAAAAATAACACAAAAACGCACAATATTTAGGTTAAATTTGTTTATTTTGGAAATTCGCATAGAGAAAGTTTGCTTTTTACTGTCGCATAATGTGTAAACACGGGTCGCGTTATGAACGAAGCGTGGGAAAAAATGGCTGCCATTATGAGTTCGATTTTTTGTGTATGTTACCGGCGAGGCGCCTTAGGGGAAATTTGATATCATACCGCAGAAGCCGTTAATATCAATATTTATCAGATCAGCATTAACCAATCAGAATGCCAGAATTTTCTTTGCAGTATAATAATATTAGTTATACAGTTTCTTGCCGGGGTATATGACGATTTATTCCCGGCTGGAAAAATGATGTCACCCGAGTCGCAGACGAGGGTTGACATCATTTTTCCAGCCGGGAATAAAATCGTCATATACCCAGGCAAGAAACTGTATAACGAATTTATTATACTACAAAGTTTTCGACTTATTTGTCTTTTTGTCCATGTTAGGCCGTGAACTGGGTTTACCGTTATGTTTTGATAAACCGTCGGTGTTGTTATAAAATGTCGTAACTACGACTTGAATCAAGCCTTAGTTACGAGATTTTATAACAACACCTACGAAATACTATTTGTTTGTCCAAATTTAAGTCACGATTCACCTGATAAAATCGTTCCCTATTATTTTATCGAAAGTACCAATTTCCCCTAATGCGCCCCAAAGGAAAAGTAAACAAAAAGTGACGTCACGACACGTCACTGAGTTCCGCGAAATAGGTCAATGTGTTTTTGACTGACCCGGACCGTGGTATTTTTAAAAATAGACAAATAAACAAAATTGAAAGGTATTTATTATCTTTTATATTAACATTTATTTGTGTCCTATTATGCGCATTTCGTTCCAATAAATATACACAGATTTTTTTAGAAAGTGAACTAATGAACGAATTTTACTTGTGCACACTGGCTGCATGACACTTTCCCAGATTGGCATATGATTTTTTAGGATCGTGCATAGTCTTGTCGAGCATTTGTCTGGAGAATTCTTTAAATATCATTAAATGTGACTGCATTGTGTATTTTGAGATCACCACTCTTTGAGGTTCATTGAAGAACACTCACTCCAAGGGTGAAAGGCCTGGGTTCGATTCCCAGCAGTAGAGAGGATCTTTTGTGATGATCAGTCACATGTTGAAGGCACATTTTCAGAATTTTTATTCTTTTGTCTCAATGTTTTCTTATTGTTTAAGCCTTTTGAATTAGGGACGTCAAAACAAGGTCTTGTCTGGGAAAGGATTTGGTCGGTATCTTCAGCTTTCATTCAGTACACAAGTATGCGTAATACACGTACTGCATATACATATTGTGTGAAGTAATCGAAGAAAAATAACACAAAAACGCACAATATTTAGGTTAAATTTGTTTATTTTGGAAATTCGCATAGAGAAAGTTTGCTTTTTACTGTCGCATAATGTGTAAACACGGGTCGCGTTATGAACGAAGCGTGGGAAAAAATGGCTGCCATTATGAGTTCGATTTTTTGTGTATGTTACCGGCGAGGCGCCTTAGGGGAAATTTGATATCATACCGCAGAAGCCGTTAATATCAATATTTATCAGATCAGCATTAACCAATCAGAATGCCAGAATTTTCTTTGCAGTATAATAATATGTATTCTAGCTTATTAGTTACTGTTAGATTTTTATTTCAAAGGTCATCCAGTGAAAATTGGATGCCAATCATGACAAAAGACTATAATTGCATGACTTTCAGTGTATATTTATGTGTCATTTCTACATCCAAGAATATATTATGTGGGACACTTTGGCTCATAGGTTGAAATTAAGGGGCCATCTTTGAGAACAAATGGCTAGCGGCTCAATGGCTTGGCCCAAAAATGTCCCTGCAAGTTTATACATCCCTGGAAGAAATAATTCAGGAAAACAATAAGCAACTCCTCCTTCCCTTCCATATATATTTTTTTTTTCGTCCTATAACATAAATGATTCTACTTTTGATGTCAATTATTTTGCTTGTCAAGTATTCTGCTTGTCGTCACTTTCAAATTGTATCTTTTAATATTTGATCAATTCTAAAGCCATTGATAAATACATCATTTTAGGTATTCCTAGCCCTAGACACCAATACCTTAGAAGTATATAATTGATATGAGATCTAGACAGACATCTTTTTCAAAAAGGTTAGAAACATTCAATGTCAAGATATGTGTCAATTAAACAAGCATTAACAACGAAATCACAAAATAGGATTTAACAAGATTGATGATAACATTTTTGACTTTAACTGCTTTCAAATCATTGCAGATTAGCAAATATAATATACTGAAGCAAATAAGAAAACGACTGTGGAAAGTGATCTCTCAGAATTGCAGTTAGGCGTATATTCATCCGCTACCGGTATATTTGCTAATTCATCTGTTAAAGTGGCCATCCAGTTTTCACTTCCATGCTCCTTTTCATCCATTAGATGCAGAAGATACTCTAACTGGTATCACTTCATTGCATTAACCCTTTCCCAAACAAGACATGTTTTTGACATCCATAATAGAAATGGCTTGGGAACTATTGAGGCAAAAGAAGAAAATGCTGATGATCAGCATTTTCTCCTTTTGCCTCAATATTTTCTGTGCTTTATTTTAAGCAAATCCTATCAATACCAACATGAATATCTCCGCCTGCAGCGTATTCAAATCAAAACACTCCAATTTTTTTTGCCGTTTGGGAAGGGTTAAAGTCCAACTTCCAATCTTCATCATAATTATGTTGCCATTTGTAAGATATTCATCTGTAGCTGTAATAGATCAAATTGAGATTTGTTACATTTCTTCTTAAGCCTTATTCAATTCAAAAGCTGTTGCTGACAACAAAATGGATAGTGACAGAGGTAGGACTTGTGCACAATACAACACAAAAACTGTTACGGCAAGAGGAGAAAGTACTTGTTATAAATCAGCATTTTCTTCTCCTACATTGATATTTTACCCATGTCATTTTTTTTTCATAATACACACTGCCTTCCACAACTTGTACATTTTCTATTTGTATACTCATTTGAGCTCCACAATCAAAACAACCCTTTTCTTCATATGATTCACAGTCATCCACTCTCACTACCATCCACAATCTCCAGAAAGAACAACGGTGAATCCAATCGAACAAACATTTTTGTTGCATGGCCATCAGCTGAAAAATTTCACAGATGGAAGGTACCTCGGGGTTAACACTATTCACAAGAAGCTGCTCTGGAATAAGGATGTAGACAATGTGATCAAGAAGGCCAACAACTCTCTCATTTTCCTGAAGAGGAAAATCACTAGCTGTCCCCAGGATGTAAAGGCCTAATGGCTCAGTGCAATGATAAGTACTGGTCAGATGATTGCCACTCTAGGCTGGCCTTCTTTTCAATAGCGATGTTCTAACGCCAGACTTATACAGATGCGTACACAAGCCTGTGTCTACCATCAGCCAGGTAGAAACATGAGCTATCTGAAACCATTCTGCCGTAAAGACCTGTATAGAAACACTTTTAGCCATTCAACTATGGAACAAATTCCCCATCCAGACAATCACAGCTGTCATCCAGGACCCTGGGGCATGTTCAAAGACTCTCCTGAAAATAACTCACTATATAATTATATTGTATAGATAATGTTTCTATCTTGTTTTAGCTTCTTTTTGTTTCAGCCTCACACTATCCTTGTACAGTCACAGATCTTTTATCCTCTAGAGGAGCCCTACATGCAGTTATTGGGAAGAAAGAGAAGAATGTTAATCATATAGATAATGTTTCTATCTTGTTTTAGCTTCTTTTTGTTTCAGCCTCACACTATCCTTGTACAGTCACAGATCATTTATCCTCTAGAGGAGCCCTACAGTTATTGGGAAGAAAGAGAAGAATGTTAATTACACATTCGCCCCATCCTAATCCGAGTCTTCTCTGATGTAAATACGCTCTTTGATATTTTGATTTTTCGCTATTTACATCAGAGAGCGTTGCTCTTTGAAAACAGCGGAAAGTTCGGTAACGTTACAAGTAGTGAAGCTTTGTTTTTGTGTATCATATCGAATCACTCGGTAAAACACTGTAGGGTATAGATCAATAAATAATTTTTTGTCATACCTGACCAAAAATTTCATTTCAAATCGGCCTGCTGGAAGAGTATAACCTTTGGTTTTGAATGGAAGGTCAAGGTAAACAAAGGCTGCTCAGGTGAGGGTTGTTGAAAAAAAACATTGCCTATAAACCTTTTAGAAATACTTTTTGGCCGTAAATTTTTCAACATGTATGACAATAAATGGTTCATTGATCGAAATCATCAGGGGTTTTAACGATTAGCGTTTAAGATCGGACGGTGAACGATGCGCATTAATTTGTTGAGAACTTCTTGATTTTTTCAAAGAGCAACGCTCTCTGATGTACATAGTGAAAAATCAAAATATCAAAGAGCGTATTTACATCAGAGAAGACTCGGATTAACCCCATCCCTGGTCCGAGTGTCTCAGTGGAGCACACACTTTCTAGTGTCAGATCCAAAGAAAAATATTTTCAAATGTAAACAAATACAGTTGTCTCCTGATCAGGAGACTTTTCATTATTTGTCTCCTAATGTGGTGACTGTCACCCTGAAAGGAGATAGTCTCCCAATCTGGATACACATTTGTAAATATTACATGTAAGTACTCATTTTAAAGAATGTGACACCTGATCGGGAGACATTCCCTCGATATGGAGATTGTCTCCCTATTGGTGAATCTGTCCTAGCTGATGGCGGTAACCAGTACTTTCGCCTTTTACACCAATACTTTCTTCTTCCTATTACAGCCGAGCCCGGATAGCTCAGTCGGTTACGTCGGAGTCTGTCAATCCAGGGGTCTCGAGTTCGAACCCCGGCTCGGCCAGTATCCATTCTGACATTTGACAAAAGTCATTTGTCTCTCACCAATGGGTGTGAATCATCTATGTGAGAGAGCAGCTGGAGGCTCGGTTTGGATATTGTGGTTGTACTGGTGCGAGGAAATACCAGGAACTCACGGTTAGGTGCTCCAGCCACCGCGATATGACCCTGGTAGTTGAAAACGGCGTAAAACCCCAATAAACTCAAACTTCTTCCTATTACAGTGGCAGGAACACATCTAGTATACCGGTCCCTATTTTCTAGGAAGTATTTTTTGGGGGCTGCCGCCCCCCACACCCCCGCTTTATTTTATTTTGAAATTATTTATGGGGGCTGCTGCCCCCACACCCCCGCTTATTTCTTCTTTATTGATGAAAAATTACTCTATTTTGTCACTTTACTGGCGACCATTTAGTTTGGGGACCGGCTAACTAGAAACTACCCCAGTGGCAGATCTAGGGGGGGGGGGGTTCGATGGGTTCAAACGAACCCCCTATGTAGAGATTATTTCATTTAAGTGAGCTTGGTTAAACAGGTTGGTGAAATTTCCCGATCGGGCAATAGCGAAATTGAAAGAAGAGCAAAAAGTCAAATTGCGGTAAAATGTTTCGGTGTCGAGAAAGTTTTTGGGCATGTGGGTTAGACATTCCGTCACACAATCCCGAAGAAAATTCCCATCAAAGTGGTCTATCTTCATGTGCCCAGACTTATTTTGGTTACATTGGAATGAATAGGAAATTAACTAAAAGAACAAAACCTTACTTATCCCAGTTTTTATCACCCTAAACTTTTTACACCAACCAGGGTCCTCCCTTTGGATAATTTCTGGACCGGTAAAAACCACCAATGTACGACGAATTCTTGTCTATCAGAGAGGTGACAATAAAAGCACAGTCTATAGTAGTCCGCTTCGGTACCGCGTCTTTTACGGTACCGTGGTATTCAAAACAGTGTTCATTTGCGTATGAAATATCGCCTACCAACTGCGTGCAGTGGTTTTTTTTCCAAAAAAACGGGCGTTATTCGGCCCCTTTCCCCTCTCCGTGGAATATCCTTTTTTCCCCAATTTTGGAACAGATTTCCCCTCCTCAGACTAATTTTTACCATTGCAAAAAAAAATTATAATTAGCCTAGCGTAAGTTCTAGGTGTCTCTCAATTCAGTAAAATCTGTTTTTATTTACCTTTAACGACTTACTGTAAACATGTATATAGACTGGTTCCCGTTTCTTATGCCACTACCTTGTAAACGTCGTATACAACGAGTACCAGTACATTCAATGCGGGTCGCGCTCGATTCACTGTTCAAGACAGTGATTGAATCGAACGTTATGTAACTGAACCAAACACGGCTACCTGTATTTTCAAGTATAAACAGTAGTTTCGTGGTGAAATCACATAATAGAATTAAATTCTTATCAAATTGATGGGAAATCATTCACCTCTACAGCTGATTCAGTCCCGTAACACTGTTCTCTATCAATCAAACAATGTTCCGCATGTCTGGGAGTTCGTACCAACCAGAGAAACGAACGTCCCCTTCTATGTTTCACAATGTCGCACAACCGAAAGTGCTACTGAAAAAAATCTACTATAAAATGGTGAAATCGTCGAAAAAAATCAATGATATGGAAGAAATGTCTACACCTGTCGATGATGCCAGGAAATTTAGTAGGTGACTGTTTATTTTATTGCAAAATTGCAACACTTGTCAACCCAAGAGACAGCATTGTCCAAATTCATAAGAGTTTACTGTTGCATTATGATACAACAATATCAAGTGAAATGCACGAAATTTAAATCTGTTTTGTGTTTTACTGTAGAAAAGTTAAACACTGTGGAAAATGAAAAAAAAAGTTTTTTACAGACAATTAAATGTTTAATTAGATCATTAATAAATTGTTGAACAGTTCAAATTGTTGTTTTAATGTTCCATAATGATGTACAAACAAGTTAAGTGTATTTTAAACACTGTATTTGAGAGTATAAGCAAGTATTGAATTTTCCCCTTTTTTGGCGTTCGCGCGCTTATTTTCCCCCACCTATGGGCCCTGACCCCCTTCCCCCAAAATAAAAAAAAAACACTGGCGTGCATTAGCAAAACTAAAAGCAAAATCGTTTACTCTAATCTTCGATGATTACTTTTGTTACAATTTCGACTGCATTTGATTTACTTTAAAAAGAGAAATCATGGAATGTGTTCATGTCCCCATTCATTCTTGATTTTTCCTGACGCCATTAAGTACCGTGGTACCCAAGAGGGCCATCCTACATCCAAAAGTTATGTGGCATATTTTATGTGGGTAATACAAACTAAATACTGCAATATCCCGTGCTTACTATCAAAACAACATGATTGCTATGTGCATTTAAGAACATAGTTGATTAAAAATGAAATGTGTTTATTTGGGATCAAAACAAACACATTTTTAAGTTTTCAAGTTCATACATTACTCCAAGCAAAATAGGAACATAACTTTTGATGTACACTCAGTGTTTAGGCCAGGCCGCGCCATTGCGGTATTGACGCTGTATTTTCTCATATGGCGCATCCAAATCTGCAGTAATGGGTCATTTTGGCGCATCGAAATTTGAGAAAATATCGACTTTTTAGTTTAACCATTATGGGTTAACTGCCGATCTTCTTTGTCTACATTGGTGATTTACCAAACGCTTGCCATAAAACCAAAAAGCGTTTCGGTGATTTTAGACTGGAATAGAATTTTTCGTAGACTGGTAATATCAATTCTTATTATATATAAATCAGACGCTTTATTTTGAATGCAAAGATCTTTATGAAATCGCCTGGATGATATTCTACCTCGATCTTAGAATTACGTAATCATGACATCGTCTCAGCAAAAATGAAAGTAAAGTCTGACATTCTTTGGTGGTTTTGTCAGTGAATCAAAGGTGAAAAGGAAAAAGACGAATGACCAACTTCTACAAGGAAAGCTTTGAAAAAATGTTGATAATAATATCATACCCGGTATTTTTTTAGTGTTGCAAATTTGCACCCTCCGTATCCGCGAAAAAAGTGAATTCCTTTACTCTCTAAAAGGATGATTTTTTGGGCTTGTATGATCCCATGGCACATATGAAACACGTACATTTCATGATAGAGCAGGGCTGTGAATTGTTGGAAAGTTGAGAGTTATTGAATTTATGGAGTTTATGGACTTTCCAGATATTAAGATAGCGAATTTATCATTGGCCCCTCTTCAACAGAAATTGACCCCTACTTTTGGTTGGTAATGGGCCAAATTGACCCCTCACATCTGAATCCTGGCCTAAACACTGTACACTGTAATTCTATCTTCACCTCCCCACTCTGGGCGCATGAAGATAGACCATTTTAATGGGAAATTTCTTTGGGAATCACCGAATGTGTGACGGGAGGTCTAACCAATATGCCCAAAAACTTTGGTTACTCGACACCAAAACATTTGACCACAATTTGTTTTTTTGCTCTTTTCTTTCACTTTCTCTATTTCCTGATCGGGCAAGATTGCCCGATTGGGCAATATTGCCCGATCGGGAAATTTCACCAACCTGTTAAAGATCTCTTGCAAATAGAAGAATTAATGCTTGCATGACAATGACTTATAAGATTATATATGGCATTGTTGCCATTCATATTCCACCCTATTTTGAGCAACTCGTGAGATACACCCTTACATGCATTCCCTGGCCTTCAGAAAGACTCATTCCTCAGCCAGTTACTACCAAAACTCATTCTATCCCGCATAAATAGTAACCTGGAAGAGACTCCCGACCGATCTTGAGATACTTGACGATCTCAGCTGCTTCAAAATAGGTGTATGTAAGATAGACCATATGACACCCTAAGTGCAATATGCTGTTTTTAATCCCTTAAGCTTCACCTCTCCTGCACTAACACAGATCTTTTATCTTTTATCCTGTCTCACTACTAGACTTTTACCTGTTTTCTTTCTTTTACCCTTGCTTAGACAGCGCACTGCACATAATACTGGCGAGAGGGCGTTGCAGTATGAAGAGATAGACAGATAAGTAAGACAAAAAAGATAAAAGTGTAAGGGTTGTGTTAGTCAGATACAAGATAAAAGCAGATTAAAAACAGTGTTGGGCGCATAGGCTCTGTGGTACTGTATGGCTTTTACCGTCTGCTTTAAGTAAGGGAAGCAAGGCAACATTGTAAGGGAGGCCATTCCACTGTACTAGAGTCCAAGGAAGGAAACAACATTTATAGTAGTTTGCTGTAGTATGAAAGCAATGGTTTTGGGAACAGGTCAGGAACCAGCCAAATTGGGAAAATGTGTAGTTTTCTCAAGAATTGGGGAAAATATCACAGAATGCAAGAAAAATAAGTCCTGTGTTACTGTGTATAAATTGATTCATTCAAATTAACTGGAAGGAATTCCAATAATTATTGGATAGTTTATCTCGACTTATGAAAGAATTTTAGCAAATTTTATTTAAAAAACAATGTTGACCTTTTGAATTGGGAATTTTCTTCCCATGTTTTGGGGAAAAAAAAAACTTTTTGGCATTGGGAAAGGGTCTGTTTTACGAACTCATGCAAAGAAGGAGAAAATACACTGGTATAAATTTGTTTGTAAGTCAGTGGGTGAATATGTCTGGTAATTCTGTGGGGATGTCTCAGGTAGGATCTATTTTTTAACCCTTTCCCATACAAGACCTGGTTTTGACGTCCCTGGTAGAAAAGGCTTATATGAAAACATTGAAGCAAAAGAAGGAACTGCTGCTTACCAGCAGTTTCTTCTTTTGTCTCAATATTTTATATGCCATTTATTACACAAATGTATCTTTCATAATTTCCATTTTGTCATTTTTGGCAGTTTTTGAAGTGGATCACCCTAAAATTCTGCCATTTTGGAAAGGGTTAAGCCACAAGTTTACTAATTGGTCTGTCTGTTTCCAGATGGCAACCAAAGTAACAGCCAGTCAAGACTTGGATGTGTTCAAGGAAGAGAAGGAGGGGAAGATGAGAGAAGTTGGTAATCAGGCTGTATGGTCCTTGTCCTCATGTAAACAAGGTAAATAATCAGGCTGTATGGTCCTTGTCCTCATGTAAACAAGATAAAACAATCAGGCTGTATGGTCCTTGTCCTCGTGTAAACAAGGTAAAATAATCAGGCTGTATAGTCCTTATCCTCACGTAAACAAGGTAAAACAATCAGGCTGTATGGTCGTTGTCCTCATGTAAACAAGGTAAAACAATCAGGCTGTATGGTCCTTGTCCTCATGTAAACAAGGTAAATAATCAGGCTGTATGGTCCTTGTTCTCATGTAAACAAGGTAAAACAATCAGGCTGTATGGTCCTTGTCCTTATGTAAACAAGGTAAAACAATCAGGCTGTATGGTCCTTGTCCTCATGTAAACAAGATAAAACAATCAGGCTGTATGGTCCTTGTCCTCATGTAAACAAGGTAAAACAATCAGGCTGTATGGTCCTTGTCCTCATGTAAACAAGGTAAAACAATCAGGCTGTATGGTCTTTATCCTCATGTAAACAAGGTAAAACAATCAGGCTGTATGGTCCTTGTCCCCATGTAAACAAGGTAAAACAATCAGGCTGTATGGTCCTTGTCCTCATGTAAACAAGATAAAACAATCAGGCTGTATGGTCCTTGTCCTCATGTAAACAAGGTAAAACAATCAAGCTGTATGGTCCTTGTCCTCATGTAAATAAGGTAAAACAATCAGGCTGTATGGTCCTTGTCCTTATGTAAACAAGGTAAAACAATCAGGCTGTATGGTCCTTGTCCTCATGTAAACAAGGTAAAATAATCAGGCTGTATGGTCCTTGTCCTCATGTAAACAAGATAAAACAATCAGGCTGTATGGTCCTTGTCCTCATGTAAACAAGGTAAAACAATCAAGCTGTATGGTCCTTGTCCTCATGTAAACAAGGTAAAACAATCAGGCTGTATGGTCCTTGTCCTTATGTAAACAAGGTAAAACAATCAGGCTGTATGGTCCTTGTCCTCATGTAAACAAGATAAAACAATCAGGCTGTATGGTCCTTGTCCTCATGTAAACAAGGTAAAACAATCAGGCTGTATGGTCCTTGTCCTCATGTAAACAAGGTAAAATAATCAGGCTGTATGGTCCTTGTCCTTATGTAAACAAGGTAAAACAATCAGGCTGTATGGTCCTTGTCCTTATGTAAACAAGATAAAACAATCAGGCTGTATGGTCCTTGTCCTCATGTAAACAAGGTAAAACAATCAAGCTGTATGGTCCTTGTCCTCATGTAAATAAGGTAAAACAATCAGGCTGTATGGTCCTTGTCCTTATGTAAACAAGGTAAAATAATCAGGCTGTATGGTCCTTGTCCTCATGTAAACAAGGTAAAACAATCAGGCTGTATGGTCCTTGTCTTCATGTAAACAAGGTAAAACAATCAGGCTGTATGGTCCTTGTCCTCTTGTAAACAAGGTAAAACAATCAGGCTGTATGGTCCTTGTCCTCGTGTAAACAAGGTAAAATAATCAGGCTGTATGGTCCTTGTCCTCTTGTAAACAAGGTAAAATAATCAGGCTGTATGGTCCTTGTCCTCATGTAAACAAGGTAAAACAATCAGGCTGTATGGTCCTTGTCCTCTTGTAAACAAGGTAAAACAATCAGGCTGTATGGTCCTTGTCCTCTTGTAAACAAGGTAAAATAATCAGGCTGTATGGTCCTTGTCCTCATGTAAACAAGGTAAAACAATCAGGCTGTATGGTCCTTGTCCTCATGTAAACAATCAGGCTGTATGGTCCTTGTCCTCGTGTAAACAAGGTAAAATAATCAGGCTGTATGGTCCTTGTCCTTATGTAAACAAGGTAAAACAATCAGGCTGTATGGTCCTTGTCCTTATGTAAACAAGGTAAAACAATCAGGCTGTATGGTCCTTGTCCTTATGTAAACAAGGTAAAACAATCAGGCTGTATGGTCCTTGTCCTCGTGTAAACAAGGTAAAACAATCAGGCTGTATGGTCCTTGTCCTTATGTAAACAAGGTAAAACAATCAGGCTGTATGGTCCTTGTCCTCGTGTAAACAAGGTAAAATAATCAGGCTGTATGGTCCTTGTCCTCTTGTAAACAAGGTAAAATAATCAGGCTGTATGGTCCTTGTCCTCATGTAAACAAGGTAAAACAATCAGGCTGTATGGTCCTTGTCTTCATGTAAACAAGGTAAAACAATCAGGCTGTATGGTCCTTGTCCTCATGTAAACAAGGTAAAACAATCAGGCTGTATGGTCCTTGTCTTCATGTAAACAAGGTAAAACAATCAGGCTGTATGGTCCTTGTCCTCATGTAAACAAGGTAAAACAATCAGGCTGTATGGTCCTTGTCCTCATGTAAACAAGGTAAAATAATCAGGCTGTATGGTCCTTGTCCTTATGTAAACAAGGTAAAACAATCAGGCTGTATGGTCCTTGTCCTTATGTAAACAAGGTAAAATAATCAGGCTGTATGGTCCTTGTCCTCATGTAAACAAGGTAAAACAATCAGGCTGTATGGTCCTTGTCCTCATGTAAACAAGGTAAAACAATCAGGCTGTATGGTCCTTGTCCTTATGTAAACAAGGTAAAACAATCAGGCTGTATGGTCCTTGTCCCCATGTAAACAAGGTAAAACAATCAGGCTGTATGGTCCTTGTCCTCATGTAAACAAGATAAAACAATCAGGCTGTATGGTCCTTGTCCTCATGTTAACAAGGTAAAACAATCAGGCTGTATGGTCCTTGTCCTCATGTAAACAAGGTAAAACAATCAGTCTGTATGGTCATTATCCTCATGTAAACAAAGTAAAACAATCAGGCTGTATGGTCCTTGTCCTCATTTAAACAAGGTAAAACAATCAGGCTGTATGGTCCTTGTCCTTATGTAAACAAGATAAAACAATCAGGCTGTATGGTCCTTGTCCTCATGTAAACAAGGTAAAACAATCAGGCTGTATGGTCCTTGTCCTCATGTAAACAAGGTAAAATAATCAGGCTGTATGGTCCTTGTCCTTATGTAAACAAGGTAAAATAATCAGGCTGTATGGTCCTTGTCCTCATGTAAACAAGGTAAAATAATCAGGCTGTATGGTCCTTGTCCTCATGTAAACAAGGTAAAACAATCAGGCTGTATGGTCCTTGTCCTTATGTAAACAAGGTAAAACAATCAGGCTGTATGGTCCTTGTCCTCGTGTAAACAAGGTAAAATAATCAGGCTGTATGGTCCTTGTCCTCGTGTAAACAAGGTAAAACAATCAGGCTGTATGGCCCTTGTCCTTATGTAAACAAGGTAAAACAATCAGGCTGTATGGTCCTTGTCCTCATGTTAACAAGGTAAAACAATCAGGCTGTATGGTCCTTGTCCTCATGTAAACAAGGTAAAACAATCAGGCTGTATGGTCCTTGTCCTTATGTAAACAAGGTAAAACAATCAGGCTGTATGGTCCTTGTCCTCATGTAAACAAGGTAAAACAATCAGGCTGTATGGTCCTTATCCTCATGTAAACAAAGTAAAACAATCAGGCTGTATGGTCCTTGTCCTCATTTAAACAAGGTAAAACAATCAGGCTGTATGGTCCTTGTCCTTATGTAAACAAGATAAAACAATCAGGCTGTATGGTCCTTGTCCTCATGTAAACAAGGTAAAACAATCAGGCTGTATGGTCCTTGTCCTCATGTAAACAAGGTAAAATAATCAGGCTGTATGGTCCTTGTCCTTATGTAAACAAGGTAAAATAATCAGACTGTATGGTCCTTGTCCTCATGTAAACAAGGTAAAATAATCAGGCTGTATGGTCCTTGTCCTCATGTAAACAAGGTAAAACAATCAGGCTGTATGGTCCTTGTCCTTATGTAAACAAGGTAAAACAATCAGGCTGTATGGTCCTTGTCCTCGTGTAAACAAGGTAAAATAATCAGGCTGTATGGTCCTTGTCCTCGTGTAAACAAGGTAAAACAATCAGGCTGTATGGCCCTTGTCCTTATGTAAACAAGGTAAAACAATCAGGCTGTATGGTCCTTGTCCTCATGTAAACAAGGTAAAACAATCAGGCTGTATGGTCTTTGTCCTCATGTAAACAAGGTTAAACAATCAGGCTGTATGGTCCTTGTCCTCATGTAAACAAGGTAAAACAATCAGGCTGTATGGTCCTTGTCTTCATGTAAACAAGGTAAAACAATCAGGCTGTATGGTCCTTGTCCTCATGTAAACAAGGTAAAACAATCAGGCTGTATGGTCCTTGTCCTCGTGTAAACAAGGTAAAACAATCAGGCTGTATGGTCCTTGTCCTCATGTAAACAAGGTAAAACAATCAGTCTGTATGGTCATTATCCTCATGTAAACAAGGTAAAACAATCAGTCTGTATGGTCATTATCCTCATGTAAACAAGGTAAAACAATCAGGCTGTATGGTCCTTGTCCTCATGTAAACAAGGTAAAATAATCAGGCTGTATGGTCCTTGTCCTCATGTAAACAAGATAAAACAATCAGGCTGTATGGTCCTTGTCCTTATGTAAACAAGGTAAAACAATCAGGCTGTATGGTCCTTGTCCTTATGTAAACAAGATAAAACAATCAGGCTGTATGGTCCTTGTCCTCATGTAAACAAGGTAAAACAATCAGGCTGTATGGTCCTTGTCCTCATGTAAACAAGGTAAAACAATCAGGCTGTATGGTCCTTGTCCTCATGTAAACAAGGAAAAACAATCAAGCTGTATGGTCCTTGTCCTCATGTAAACAAGGTAAAATAATCAGGCTGTATAGTCCTTATCCTCATGTAAACAAGGTAAAACAATCAGGCTGTATGGTCCTTGTCCTCATGTAAACAAGGAAAAACAATCAGGCTGTATGGTCCTTGTCCTCATGTAAACAAGGTAAAACAATCAGGCTGTATGGTCCTTGTCCTCTTGTAAACAAGATAAAATAATCAGGCTGTATGGTCCTTGTTCTCATGTAAACAAGGTAAAACAATCAGGCTGTATGGTCCTTGTCCTCATGTAAACAAGGTAAAACAATCAGGCTGTATGGTCCTTGTCCTCATGTAAACAAGGTAAAACAATCAGGCTGTATGGTCCTTGTCCTCATGTAAACAAGATAAAACAATCAGGCTGTATGGTCCTTGTCCTCATGTAAACAAGGTAAAACAATCAGTCTGTATGGTCATTATCCTCATGTAAACAAGGTAAAACAATCAAGCTGTATGGTCCTTGTCCTCATGTAAACAAGGTAAAACAATCAGTCTGTATGGTCATTATCCTCATGTAAACAAGGTAAAACAATCAGTCTGTATGGTCCTTGTCCTCATGTAAACAAGGTAAAACAATCAGGCTGTATGGTCCTTGTCCTCATGTAAACAAGGTAAAACAATCAAGCTGTATGGTCCTTGTCCTTATGTAAACAAGGTAAAACAATCAGGCTGTATGGTCCTTGTCCTTATGTAAACAAGGTAAAACAATCAGGCTGTATGGTCCTTGTCCTCATGTAAACAAGGTAAAACAATCAGGCTGTATGGTCCTTGTCCTCATGTAAACAAGGTAAAACAATCAGGCTGTATGGTCCTTGTCCTCATGTAAACAAGATAAAACAATCAGGCTGTATGGTCTTTATGCTCATGTAAACAAGGTAAAACAATCAGGCTGTATGGTCCTTGTCCTTATGTAAACAAGATAAAACAATCAGGCTGTATGGTCCTTGTCCTCATGTAAACAAGGTAAAACAATCAGGCTGTATGGTCCTTATCCTCATGTAAACAAGGTAAAACAATCAGGCTGTATGGTCCTTGTCCTCATGTAAACAAGGTAAAACAATCAGGCTGTATGGTCCTTATCCTCATGTAAACAAGGTAAAACAATCAGGCTGTATGGTCCTTGTCCTCATGTAAACAAGGTAAAACAATCAGGCTGTATGGTCTTTATCCTCTTGTAAACAAGGTAAAACAATCAGGCTGTATGGTCCTTATCCTCATGTAAACAAGGTAAAACAATCAGGCTGTATGGTCCTTGTCCTCATGTAAACAATCAGGCTGTATGGTCCTTGTCCTCATGTAAACAAGGTAAAACAATCAGGCTGTATGGTCCTTGTCCTCATGTAAACAAGGTAAAACAATCAAGCTGTATGGTCCTTGTCGTCATGTAAACAAAGTAAAACAATCAGGCTGTATGGTCGTTGTCCTCATGTAAACAAGGTAAAACAATCAGGCTGTATGGTCCTTGTCCTCGTGTAAACAAGGTAAAACAATCAGGCTGTATGGTCCTTGTCCTCGTGTAAACAAGGTAAAACAATCAGGCTGTATGGTCCTTGTCCTCATGTAAACAAAGTAAAACAATCAAGCTGTATGGTCCTTGTCGTCATGTAAACAAGGTAAAACAATCAGGCTGTATGGTCCTTGTCGTCATGTAAACAAAGTAAAACAATCAGGCTGTATGGTCCTTGTCCTCATGTAAACAAGGTAAAACAATCAAGCTGTATGGTCCTTGTCCTCATGTAAACAATCAGGCTGTATGGTCCTTGTCCTCATGTAAACAAGGTAAAACAATCAGGCTGTATGGTCCTTGTCCTCATGTAAACATGGTAAACAATCAGGCTGTATGGTCCTTATCCTCTTGTAAACAAGGTAAAACAATCAGGCTGTATGGTCCTTGTCCTCATGTAAACAAGGTACAACAATCAGGCTGTATGGTCCTTATCCTCATGTAAACAAGGTAAAACAATCAGCCTGTATGGTCCTTGTCCTCATGTAAACAATGTAAAACAATCAAGCTGTATAGTCCTTGTCCTCATGTAAACAAGGTAAAACAATCAGGCTGTATGGTCCTTGTCCTCATGTAAACAAGATAAAACAATCAGGCTGTATGGTCCTTGTCCTCATGTAAACAAGGTAAAACAATCAGGCTGTATGGTCCTTGTCCTCATGTAAACAAGGTAAAACAATCAGGCTGTATGGTCCTTGTCCTTATGTAAACAAGGTAAAACAATCAGGCTGTATGGTCCTTGTCCTCATGTAAACAAGGTAAAACAATCAGGCTGTATGGTCTTTATCCTCATGTAAACAAGGTAAAACAATCAGGCTGTATAGTCCTTGTCCTCATGTAAACAAGGTAAAACAATCAGGCTGTATGGTCCTTGTCCCCATGTAAACAAGGTAAAACAATCAGGCTGTATGGTCCTTGTCCTCATGTAAACAAGGTAAAACAATCAGGCTGTATGGTCCTTGTCTTCATGTAAACAAGGTAAAACAATCAGGCTGTATGGTCCTTGTCCTTATGTAAACAAGGTAAACAATCAGGCTGTATGGTCCTTGTCCTTATGTAAACAAGGTAAAACAATCAGGCTGTATGGTCCTTGTCCTTATGTAAACAAGGTAAAACAATCAGGCTGTATGGTCCTTGTCCTTATGTAAACAAGGTAAAACAATCAGGCTGTATGGTCCTTGTCCTCATGTAAACAAGGTAAAACAATCAGGCTGTATGGTCCTTGTCCTCGTGTAAACAAGGTAAAACAATCAGGCTGTATGGTCTTTATCCTCATGTAAACAAGGTAAAACAATCAGGCTGTATGGTCCTTGTCCTCATGTAAACAACCAGGCTGTATGGTCCTTGTCCTCATGTAAACAAGGTAAAACAATCAGGCTGTATGGTCCTTGTCCTCATGTAAACAAGATAAAACAATCAGGCTGTATGGTCCTTGTCCTCATGTAAACAAGGTAAAACAATCAGGCTGTATGGTCCTTGTCCTCATGTAAACAAGATAAAACAATCAGGCTGTATGGTCCTTGTCTTCATGTAAACAAGGTAAAACAATCAGGCTGTATGGTCCTTGTCCTTATGTAAACAAGGTAAAACAATCAGGCTGTATGGTCCTTGTCCTTATGTAAACAAGGTAAAACAATCAGGCTGTATGGTCCTTGTCCTCATGTAAACAAGGTAAAACAATCAGGCTGTATGGTCCTTGTCCTTATGTAAACAAGATAAAACAATCAGGCTGTATGGTCCTTGTCCTCATGTAACAAAGATAAAATAATCAGGCTGTATGGTCCTTGTCCTCATGTAAACAAGGTAAAACAATCAGGCTGTATGGTCCTTGTCCTCATGTAAACAAGATAAAACAATCAGGCTGTATGGTCCTTGTCCTTATGTAAACAAGGTAAAACAATCAGGCTGTATGGTCCTTGTCCTCATGTAAACAATGTAAAACAATCAGGCTGTATGGTCCCTGTTCTCATGTAAACAAGGTAAAACAATCAGGCTGTATGGTCCTTGTCCTCATGTAAACAAGGTAAAACAATCAGGCTGTATGGTCCTTGTCCTCATGTTAACAAGGTAAAACAATCAGGCTGTATGGTCCTTGTCCTTATGTAAACAAGATAAAACAATCAGGCTGTATGGTCCTTGTCCTTATGTAAACAAGGTAAAACAATCAGGCTGTATGGTCGTTGTCCTCATGTAAACAAGATAAAACAATCAGGCTGTATGGTCCTTGTCCTCATGTAAACAAGGTAAAACAATCAGGCTGTATGGTCTTTATCCTCATGTAAACAAGATAAAACAACCAGGCTGTATGGTCCTTGTCCTCATGTAAACAAGGTAAAACAATCAGGCTGTATGGTCCTTGTCCTCATGTAAACAAGGTAAAACAATCAGGCTGTATGGTCCTTGTCCTTATGTAAACAAGGTAAAACAATCAGGCTGTATGGTCCTTGTCCTCATGTAAACAAGGTAAAACAATCAGGCTGTATGGTCCTTGTCCTT
Organism: Fragum sueziense; assembly: GCA_963680895.1. Taxonomy (NCBI): domain Eukaryota; kingdom Metazoa; phylum Mollusca; class Bivalvia; order Cardiida; family Cardiidae; genus Fragum; species Fragum sueziense. Next base: position 20,012,551 of record OY804596.1, on the reverse strand, counting down.
ATGTAAACAAGGTAAAACAATCAGGCTGTATGGTCCTTGTCCTCATGTAAACAAGGTAAAACAATCAGGCTGTATGGTCCTTGTCCTCATGTAAACAAGGTAAAACAATCAGGCTGTATGGTCCTTGTCCTTATGTAAACAAGATAAAACAATCAGGCTGTATGGTCCTTGTCCTCATGTAAACAAGGTAAAACAATCAGGCTGTATGGTCCTTGTCCTTATGTAAACAAGGTAAAACAATCAGGCTGTATGGTCCTTGTCTTCATGTAAACAAGGTAAAACAATCAGGCTGTATGGTCCTTGTTCTCATGTAAACAAGGTAAAACAATCAGGCTGTATGGTCCTTGTCCTCATGTAAACAAGGTAAAACAATCAGGCTGTATGGTCCTTGTCCTCATGTAAACAAGATAAAACAATCAGGCTGTATGGTCCTTGTCCTCTTGTAAACAAGGTAAAACAATCAGGCTGTATGGTCCTTGTCCTTATGTAAACAAGATAAAACAATCAGGCTGTATGGTCCTTGTCCTCTTGTAAACAAGATAAAACAATCAGGCTGTATGGTCCTTGTCCTCATGTAAACAAGGTAAAACAATCAGGCTGTATGGTCCTTGTCCTTATGTAAACAAGATAAAACAATCAGGCTGTATGGTCCTTGTCCTTATGTAAACAAGATAAAACAATCAGGCTGTATGGTCCTTGTCCTCATGTAAACAAGATAAAATAATCAGGCTGTATGGTCTTTATCCTCATGTAAACAAGGTAAAACAATCAGGCTGTATGGTCCTTGTCCTCATGTAAACAAGGTAAAACAATCAGGCTGTATGGTCCTTGTCCTCATGTAAACAAGATAAAACAATCAGGCTGTATGGTCCTTGTCCTCATGTAAACAAGATAAAACAATCAGGCTGTATGGTCCTTGTCCTCATGTAAACAAGATAAAACAATCAGGCTGTATGGTCTTTATCCTCATGTAAACAAGGTAAAACAATCAGGCTGTATGGTCCTTGTCCTTATGTAAACAAGATAAAACAATCAGGCTGTATGGTCCTTGTCCTCATGTAAACAAGGTAAAACAATCAGGCTGTATGGTCCTTGTCCTTATGTAAACAAGGTAAAACAATCAGGCTGTATGGTCCTTGTCCTTATGTAAACAAGATAAAACAATCAGGCTGTATGGTCCTTGTCCTCTTGTAAACAAGGTAAAACAATCAGGCTGTATGGTCCTTGTCCTCATGTAAACAAGGTAAAACAATCAGGCTGTATGGTCCTTGTCCTCATGTAAACAAGATAAAACAATCAGGCTGTATGGTCCTTGTCCTTATGTAAACAAGGTAAAACAATCAGGCTGTATGGTCCTTGTCCTTATGTAAACAAGATAAAACAATCAGGCTGTATGGTCCTTGTCCTTATGTAAACAAGATAAAACAATCAGGCTGTATGGTCCTTGTCCTCATGTAAACAAGGTAAAACAATCAGGCTGTATGGTCCTTGTCCTTATGTAAACAAGGTAAAACAATCAGGCTGTATGGTCCTTGTTCTCATGTAAACAATCAGGCTGTATGGTCCTTGTCCTTATGTAAACAAGGTAAAACAATCAGGCTGTATGGTCCTTGTCCTCATGTAAACAAGATAAAACAATCAGGCTGTATGGTCCTTGTCCTCATGTAAACAAGGTAAAACAATCAGGCTGTATGGTCCTTGTCCTTATGTAAACAAGATAAAACAATCAGGCTGTATGGTCCTTGTCCTTATGTAAACAAGGTAAAACAATCAGGCTGTATGGTCCTTGTCCTCATGTAAACAAGATAAAACAATCAGGCTGTATGGTCCTTGTCTTCATGTAAACAAGGTAAAACAATCAGGCTGTATGGTCCTTGTCCTTATGTAAACAAGGTAAAACAATCAGGCTGTATGGTCCTTGTCCTTATGTAAACAAGGTAAAACAATCAGGCTGTATGGTCCTTGTCCTCATGTAAACAAGGTAAAACAATCAGGCTGTATGGTCCTTGTCCTCATGTAAACAAGGTAAAATAATCAGGCTGTATGGTCCTTGTCCTCATGTAAACAAGGTAAAACAATCAGGCTGTATGGTCCTTGTCCTTATGTAAACAAAGTAAAACAATCAGGCTGTATGGTCCTTGTCCTTATGTAAACAAGGTAAAACAATCAGGCTGTATGGTCCTTGTCCTCAAACAAGGTAAAACAATCAGGCTGTATGGTCCTTGTCCTCTTGTAAACAAGGTAAAACAATCAGGCTGTATGGTCCTTGTCCTTATGTAAACAAGATAAAACAATCAGGCTGTATGGTCCTTGTCCTTATGTAAACAAGGTAAAACAATCAGGCTGTATGGTCCTTGTCCTTATGTAAACAAGGTAAAACAATCAGGCTGTATGGTCCTTGTCCTCATGTAAACAAGGTAAAACAATCAGGCTGTATGGTCCTTGTCCTCATGTAAACAAGATAAAACAATCAGGCTGTATGGTCCTTGTCCTCATGTAAACAAGGTAAAACAATCAGGCTGTATGGTCCTTGTCCTTATGTAAACAAGGTAAAACAATCAGGCTGTATGGTCCTTGTCCTCATGTAAACAAGGTAAAACAATCAGGCTGTATGGTCCTTGTCCTCATGTAAACAAAGTAAAACAATCAAGCTGTATGGTCCTTGTCCTCATGTAAACAAGGTAAAACAATCAGGCTGTATGGTCTTTATCCTCATGTAAACAATCAGGCTGTATGGTCCTTGTCCTCATGTAAACAAGGTAAAACAATCAGGCTGTATGGTCCTTGTCCTCATGTAAACAAAGTAAAACAATCAGGCTGTATGGTCCTTGTCCTCATGTAAACAAAGTAAAACAATCAGGCTGTATGGTCCTTGTCCTCATGTAAACAAGGTAAAACAATCAGGCTGTATGGTCCTTGTCCTCATGTAAACAAGGTAAAACAATCAGGCTGTATGGTCCTTGTCCTCTTGTAAACAAGATAAAATAATCAGGCTGTATGGTCCTTGTCCTCATGTAAACAAGATAAAATAATCAGGCTGTATGGTCCTTGTCCTCATGTAAACAAGGTAAAACAATCAGGCTGTATGGTCCTTGTCCTCATGTAAACAAGATAAAACAATCAGGCTGTATGGTCCTTGTCCTTATGTAAACAAGATAAAACAATCAGGCTGTATGGTCCTTGTCCTCATGTAAACAAGGTAAAACAATCAGGCTGTATGGTCCTTGTCCTTATGTAAACAAGGTAAAACAATCAGGCTGTATGGTCCTTGTCCTCATGTAAACAAGGTAAAACAATCAGGCTGTATGGTCTTTATGCTCATGTAAACAAGGTAAAACAATCAGGCTGTATGGTCCTTGTCCTCATGTAAACAAGGTAAAACAATCAGGCTGTATGGTCCTTGTCCTTATGTAAACAAGGTAAAACAATCAGGCTGTATGGTCCTTGTCCTCATGTAAACAAGGTAAAACAATCAGGCTGTATGGTCCTTGTCCTCATGTTAATAAGGTAAAACAATCAGGCTGTATGGTCCTTGTTCTCATGTAAACAAGGTAAAACAATCAGGCTGTATGGTCCTTGTCTTCATGTAAACAAGGTAAAACAATCAGGCTGTATGGTCCTTGTCCTTATGTAAACAAGGTAAACAATCAGGCTGTATGGTCCTTGTCCTTATGTAAACAAGGTAAAACAATCAGGCTGTATGGTCCTTGTCTTCATGTAAACAAGGTAAAACAATCAGGCTGTATGGTCCTTGTTCTCATGTAAACAAGATAAAACAATCAGGCTGTATGGTCCTTGTCCTCATGTAAACAAGGTAAAACAATCAGGCTGTATGGTCCTTGTTCTCATGTAAACAACCAGGCTGTATGGTCCTTGTCCTTATGTAAACAAGGTAAAACAATCAGGCTGTATGGTCCTTGTCCTTATGTAAACAAGGTAAAACAATCAGGCTGTATGGTCCTTGTCCTTATGTAAACAAGATAAAACAATCAGGCTGTATGGTCCTTGTCCTCATGTAAACAAGATAAAACAATCAGGCTGTATGGTCCTTGTCCTCATGTAAACAAGGTAAAACAATCAGGCTGTATGGTCCTTGTCCTCATGTAAACAAGATAAAACAATCAGGCTGTATGGTCCTTGTCCTCATGTAAACAAGGTAAAACAATCAGGCTGTATGGTCCTTGTCCTTATGTAAACAAGGTAAAACAATCAGGCTGTATGGTCCTTGTCCTTATGTAAACAAGGTAAAACAATCAGGCTGTATGGTCCTTGTCCTTATGTAAACAAGGTAAAACAATCAGGCTGTATGGTCCTTGTCCTTATGTAAACAAGATAAAACAATCAGGCTGTATGGTCCTTGTCCTTATGTAAACAAGGTAAAACAATCAGGCTGTATGGTCCTTGTCCTCATGTAAACAAGATAAAACAATCAGGCTGTATGGTCCTTGTCCTCATGTAAACAAGGTAAAACAATCAGGCTGTATGGTCCTTGTCCTCATGTAAACAAGATAAAACAATGAACATCAAATTGTGGAAATGAGCAGCAATTACATTTAACCTGCATTTGTTTTATGAGTCTTAAAAGAGTGAGTCTTAACCCTTTCCCAAACAAGACCGTGTTTACACATTTCTGTTAGAAATGGCTTGGGAAAACATTGAGACAAAAGAAGAGTTTCTCCTTTTGTCTCAATATTTTCTGTGCTATATTGTACACAAATCCTATGCTTTTATTAGCTCACCTGAGCACAAAGTTCTCAAGGTGAGCTATTGTGATCGGTCTGTTGTCCGGCGTCCGTCTGTCTGTCCGTCCGTCCGTCCGTCCACAATTATTAAAAAATCTTCTCCTCCTAAAGTACTGGGCAGAATTGGATGAAATTTCACTGATGTGATCCTTGGGTCATCCTTTTTCAAAATACTTCAAAGAATTGGGATCGGGGTCAGAATGGGGTCAAAAAGTAGGTCACTAGGTCAAATCTTATTTTTGCTCTAGGAGTCACATTATTGTCTCAATCATTGTGAAAATTGACCAGAATCTTTGTCTTGATGATATCTAGGTCATATAAAAAAGTGGGTCATGCCAGGTCAAAATGTAGGTCACTAGGTCAAATGATATAAAATCCTTCTTTTTTGCTCTAGAAGTGTTAACTTTGGCTCAAATATTGTGAAAATTGCTCAGAATGTTTTTCCGGTGGATATCTAGGTTCGGTTGAAAATTGGGTCATGTGAGGTCAAAAACGAGGTCACAAGGTCAAATATCAAGAACTCCATTTATTAGTCAAGAAGTGTCAATTTGGCAAAAATCTTGTTAAAATGGCTCAGAATATTTTTCTTTTGGACATTTAGGTCTGTTAAAAAGTTTGTTGTGTGAGGCCAAAAACTAGGTCACGAGGTCAAATGTAATGAATCCCTTCCTTTTGCTCTGGAAGTTCCAATTTGGGCTCAATTATTTTGAAAATTGCTCAGGTTTATTTTGATGATGTCTGTTGGTCATTGAAAACTTGGGTCATGCGAGGTCAAAAACTGGGTCACTGGGTCAAATCTTGATTTTTCTCTAAGAATTACAATATTTGCTCAATCATTGTGAAATTTGTTGGGAATGTTTAACTTGATGATATCTTGTTTCAAAATATTTGGCATTGTCTCAATACCCTCTACCAAAATACTTCAAACTATTGTTATACAAGAAGAAGTGGTCCTATGTTGTGGGGTTTCATGAGGTTTCGCACAGAGACAGTTTTCTCAAAGACTGTTTGGCCTAGAGTCGTGAAATTTTGCATGAGTTTACATCTCATGGACCTCTAAAAGGATACTTCAAACCATCACTTTACAAGCAAAGAAGCCCTATGTTGTGGGTTTTGGAATTTTCAAGTAAGGAATTCAGACAAATTTATTTTGACCAGGTATCAGCTTATCAGCAATCACTGCTTAAGTAAATAGTTAGACTGTCTAAAGTCAATAATAAAGGGCTGCCTTATCTGATAATGGAGCTCTTATCTGATAAAGGATGGAGCTACAGATAATCTTTATGCATAAACCCTTTCCTATGATGTCCCTATTAAAAATGGCTTGGGGAATTATTGAGTCAAATGAAGTAAAGGCTGATAATCAGCATTTTCTCCTCTTGCTGTGCTATGTTGTTCATGAATCCTTTCTTACCCACATAATTTTGTCTTCTGCAACTCCTTTCAAATTTGAACAGTCTATTTCTTTTCTGTTGTAAGATTAAACCCTTTCCCAGCCAAGTTTTAAGCCCTTTCCAAATTGTTTCAGAACAGAAAGTCCTTAGTTTTATGCCTTTGAATTTTGCAAAATTGCCATTGTTATTCTTGTATTCTTCTAATGTTAGAAGATTGATTTCATGGTCTTGCCAGTATCTCAACTATGAATTCAGGTGAGCGATCTAGGGCCATCTTGGCCCTCTTGTTGTCTACAGCAGCTTTCGAATTAGGCCACCCTGTAATTTTGTTGTTTGAGAAAGGATTAAAGAGGCTATTACTTTGAAATGAAATGGTAAGTTTCATTCCAAGACCAGAACCGAAACTGGCAGAGACGAACAAATCAAACGGATCCAAGAGGCCAATCGATATTAAAATAAAAATTTCAAATTTTAGATTGTTTCAAATTTCAAGGAGTTGCTGTAGACAAAAACAAATTTATGTTAGGTTAGATTTTATAATTATAGAATCGATAAAAATAGTGAAAAGCACATGTAGAATTCCTAGTTATCAGGTTTTTTTTTTTCGACAAATGACAACAATGATTTCTCATTTCCGTAGCTTTTATTATTTTATAACAATAGGGTAGAACATGCAACTAGGAAAAGAAAAAAAATGCTGTTAATAAGATTTTCTCAAGTCTTTCATGTATTCAAAAATTGGGTCTGTAAGATCAAAGTAGTGAATTGGTTAACCCTGCTGTTCGAAGTGACAAATCTTAAGATCGTTCCTATCCAAAGTTGGTGTAGAAAACAAAACAGATGTCGCTAAAAGATTAGATTTGTGTATCATATAATACAGAAAATATTCAGGCGTTTTGTATCTTTGTCTCAATGTTTTCCCAACCCTTTTCTGCTAGAGATGTCAAATCCAGCTTTTGATAGAAGAGGGTTAATGGAATCAATGGCAATGAATACTGTGCTAAAAAATTATTTAATTTACCGTCATGTTTTGATAAACTGTCGGTGTTGTTATAAAATCTCATAACTACGGCTTTGATCAGAGACAACATACTATTTGTTTGTCCGAAATTACGTCACGGTTAACTAGATAAAATTGTTCACTATTAATAGTACTCTTCTTCTTTGTAGGTTTTGGAGTAGAACAGTTGCGTGACGACTCCTATGACATGTATTGGCAATCAGATGGCCCACAACCACACCTAGTTAACATCCAGTTCCGACGTAAAACCACCATACATGATGTGTGTATTTATACAGACTATAAGGCGGATGAAAGCTATACACCCAACAGGTATGTTCCATTCTGTTTCACCTTTCAGGGCTTGGCTAATCAAAGAGGTTATTCGACAGAATCACTTTTCTATACCTTGGTTTTTATAAGAGAAAAAAATGTGCTGCACAAGCGGACATGTCCGGGCACACATTTCAAATTGAATAGAATGTATTGCAATGAATAATAAAGGTGTAGTTACGAGGTTTTGCATTATCATCAACAATTTACCACTAATTGAAAACTTTTTTTACCTCTGTCTTCAATGCAATGAGCCCTTTAAGAGGCTACACCCTGTCTTCCGCAAGAAATAAGGCATAATACCCTTTATACACAAAAATTATGTCAACGTCTGAATCAATACCTCTTGCATAATGGAAGTGTGGGCCATCTGATTGCCAATACATGTCATAGGAGTCGTCTTATCCTAGTCTACACAACCTGCTTGTTTGAAAAATAGTTTCCATTTCTTGTTGAATGAAAAAGGATCAGTAACAGACATGGACAAATGATTATAAAATTTGACAAGTCTAAAATATGTCTTATGGTAAATGATAAACATTAATTGATTGTGTATATATTTTATGTATAATTTGATGTTATTGTAAATATTTGTTTAACAGAGGCCCACATGGAAGATTGGGCAACCAAATGTGTAGCCTCTATAAATAAAGTCGTTATTATTATTATTATTATTATTATTATAAATCAATTGCTGAGCATCAGTCATCCTGGGTGTGTGTGTGTGTGTAACTTCTGTATTTACGTAAGTTAGGTTTAGCAATCAAGTGCTTGGTTTTGTTTTGCAGTAAATGTTAAGTCTGGTTTTGACATTATGGCAAATGTTTACATATTTTCAATATTTACATAAAGCGAACACACATAAAATCTTTTAAATCAATTTTCCATTATGTTTGTTGAAATCTTGTATGTTTGGGAAACCTGCAAGATTTGAACCATCACATGCAAAGTTACAGTAGTTAGGGTTGTCATATTTTAAAGCTGTAACAGACAATAAACCAAATGTTAATAAAGACAGGATTTATGTAAATTGTAGCATGGAAAATATTGAGACAAAAGGAGAAAATGATGATCATCAGCATTTTCTCCTTTGGCTCAATGTTTTCCCAAGACTTTTCAACTAGCCAAGTCTTGTGTGGGAAAAGGTTAACAGATGTTTCACCTCCATATATGAAAGATTAATCACCTTGTCACTTGATATATTATCTAGAGGAATGACTGTACTTAACTATAAAATCTGAATGCATTTTAAGCATATTCAATAACTTAAACTTCATCTGTCACTCTAGTCCTACCTCTCTTCCATATTTACACCTACACATCTCTACTAACCAAAAACATTTCACGTTTATAATATGCCATGTTTATTGTTATTCTTTGAAATTGTAAAACATTGTAAATTTTGTATGACAAGAAGCTCGAAGGAGCTTACGTCTAATAAAATTGTCAATTGTCTTCTATTCCAGAATTTCCATCAGAGCTGGCAGCCATTTTAATGACCTAGCAGAAGTTGAACAGATTGAGTTGAGTGAACCAATAGGTTGGATCAGTGTACCACTGAAAGATGTCAATGGTAAACCCATACGAACATTCATGATACAAATAGCCATCTTATCTAATCATCAAAATGGCAGAGACACTCATGTTAGGAGAATTAAAATACATTCACCAATACAGACTTTCCCACAGTTTACTAGTATAGAGTTTATGTCCAGGGCAATTATTAGATGATGCGACATTTATGATACAAATAGCCATCTTATCTAACCATCAAAATGACAGAGACACTCATGTGAGGAGAATAAAAATACATTCACCTATACAGACTTTCCCACAGTTTGCAAGCATAGAGTTTATGTCAAGGGCAATTATTAGATGATGCGACATTCATGATACAAATAGCCATCTTATCTAACCATCAAAATGGCAGAGACACTCATGTGAGGAGAATAAAAATACATTCACCTATACAGACTTTCCCACAGTTTACTAGTATAGAGTTTATGTCCAGGGCAATTATTAGATGATGCTTGAAAGGAACAGGATAGACGGATTGTATTCTCAGGAAAGACAAGAAAAAGACATGATAGCCATTATAGAACATCATATGCGGTACAAATCAAAGTACATTCACCTAGATACAGATATTTCACAAGCAAGTTTACTAGCAGTGAGTTTATGTCCAGAGCTATTCTAATGCTTTCCCAAACAAGACCTGGTTTTGACGTTCTTATTGGAGAAGGCTTGGGAAAATATTGAGGCAAAAGAAGAAAATGCTGATAATCAGCATTTTCTCCTTTTGCCTCAATTTTTTCTTTGCAACATTATAGGCAAGTTTTATCTTTATCAACATCTATTGTGTTACCGGCAGGAGCTTTCAAATTGTGTGCCGCTAAAAGACGTCAATGGTAAACCCATACGGACCTTCATGATACAAATAGCCATCTTATCTAACCATCAAAATGGCAGAGACACTCATGTGAGGAGAATAAAAATACATTCACCAATACAGACATTCCCACAGTTTACTAGCATAGAGTTTATGTCGAGGGCAATTATTAGATGATGTGTTGTACTGATCATGTTTGAAAGGAACAGGATAGACAAGGATTGTGTTATCAGGAAAGGAGAAAAAGACTGATAGCCATAACAGTCCATCATTCTGTTGTTTTTCAACAAAAACATTGCATCTACAGCTTGTTTAAAGCTGAAGATACAAGGTTTTTGTTGAAACACAACGGTTTTTGATACAAATCAAAATACATTCACCAATACAGACTTTTCCACAGTTTACAAGCGTAGAGTTTATGTCAAGGGCAATTATTAGATGATGTGCTGTGCCGATCTTGTTTGAAAGGGACAAAATGGAAGGATTGTTATCAAGAAAGAAGAAAAAGACTGATAGCCATAATAAAGCATCCTAGGGGAACTTTTGAATACGTAGGGGCATTACACCTATTTGCATAAAGGCACTACAGATCACTGGATGATTTGGTATACAGATCATGTTTTGAATGTACAGAATTGACAAAGATCATCAATCTGTTATGGTGAAAATTATGTTGACATCTGTACGGACAATGTCAGAGCGGAGAAAAGACTAACACCACACATCATTGGAAAGGGATATAACTTGTTGCCATGATTATAATTTGACATCCCTAACAGAATTGCTTTAGGAAAACATTGAAGCTACAGAAGAAAATGCTGATGATCAGCATTTTCTCCTTTTGCCTAAATATTTTCTTTGCTAAATTGTACACAAATACTGTTTTCAAAAACATGAAATTTGTCGTCTACAATATCTTTCAAATAGGCAGCCCAAAAATGTTGCTGTTTGGGAAAGAGTTAGGTTTCAGTTACAAGGTTTTTCTTTAAAAGCGAGGACAAACATTTCTTAATTTAACCCTTTCCAAAATAGCAAACATTGGACTTTCAGTTGCACTGCTGCTATAGTTCATGATAAATGACCTGGCAGAGTGACCCTAGTTAACCAATTGAGATGCTCTGCCTGATCATTTATTGTGAGCTATACAGGTGACAAAATTGAAGTTGATAAATGATTATGATATGATTTGTTTAAAATCTGGCACCGAAAATATTTAGGCAAAAGGAGAAAATGCTTATTATCAGCATTTCATTTTTAGCTCCGTTTGGGAAAGGGTTAAATGATATCTGTGTTCGACAGATTATTTGGTATGTCAATAAGAATGAATTTGTGGCCTTGGCTGTGCAGACTGTCTACCATCAAAGCTGTTTAGTAATTTTGTGAATCTAGAATGTTTTCTTTATCTTAGAATATATTCATTTCCCAAATCGACATCTGCTGAGTCTGATCCGTTTCTCGAAGGTTGGCTTCATTTACTTCACATAAGGTCCCTTTTAGTGTACACTACAATATAGCTCAGAAAATATTGAGGCAAAGGGAGAAAATGCTGCTTTCTTCTTTTGCCTCAATGTTTTCCCAAGCTACTAGTATTCCTGTGAGCAACGTCAAAACAGTTCTTGTTTGGGATAGGGTTTCTACAGGGATTCCATTACACGAAAAAGGGTATGATAAATAAACAGACAAAATGAACTATTATTTACAGTTACAACATTATTTTATTCATGATTGAACTATTTTTTCTCTAAATTTCTATAACAATGTCCATCTCATAGATCAAAATCACATGGAAATACGCAAAACAAGCAATATACCTTTTATAAATAACAAAATTCAATAGAGATTAGTGAAAATTATGAAACTGAGAAAAACATAAATAAAACATGTAACAATTTACAGCATAAACATCTTGCATGTACAGCATAGATGTTATATCCAGACAAAAAGAGAAAGTTTTTTCTCTTTAAAAGGTTGATAGATTAAACCATGGTATAATTCGTCGGTGTAAATGCAAAACCTTGTATCTCGATTCTTGCGATTTCCAAAGTACAAACTTGTGTGCCCAGTTAGACAATTCTCGCAGGTTTTGAGATATTTTTACTGATCAGTATTAATGACACATTATTTGTGAACAATATGTCAAAATTTCAAGTAGAACATTTCAGATTGGGAAAAGTTATTACACTGTTTTCCCTCCCCTTTGAAATTTTCCAAAAACGAGATAAGATGTTTTGCATTTACAACGACGAATTGTTAGTTATTTTATATTTCACATGTGTTACATATATTGCATTACAAAAACACTGACAATTTGTAATAAATTGGTATGTATACCTAATTGCATAGTTCTTTTTATTCAAATGCAATACTCCTGGCATTTCCTTTCTCTGCACTATTGACACAACAAGTAAATTATCTGTAATGCCCCTGCATTAACCCGGGGTATCTGTGTATGTTATGACCCCTCTTTCACGGTGGATAATCACATGATACAATATTTTCAGAAAATCTTCAATAACTTTGTAAATACTGGACCGATTTGAATTCGGTGTGTAGCAGAGAATGTGGACAGACGTCACGCATTAGATGGACATAGTTGATTTTTGAAAAATCAACTTATAAAAAGGTTATTGAAGATAAACCAACATTTTGGTTTATCTTCAATAACTTTTTTATCAGTTGATTTTTCAAAAATCCAACACGTCCAGCTTATTCCTGGCATTTTCCCACCTTCTCTGATTCAAACCGAATTCAAATTGGTCAAGTATTAAAAGAAATATTGAAGATTATCGGAAATTCTTCAGTCACTTGATTATACACCGTGTCTTTGGCAATGTTTTTCCTGGGAACAATGAAGTTGTCCGCGTTAATATTCGCGCACTATAGTACATCAGCAGTGTTTAACCCTTTACCAGACAAAGACTATTTTTGACTCCCCGCAAGATAATGGCTTTAGAAAACATCACAGAAAATGAAGAAATAGCTTGTGAAAAGCAATTTCTCACAATGTTTACTTCCTAGAAAGACCAAATAATGTAAAATTGTATTCACTTTCAATCGTCGTCAACAACACCTTTAAAATTGGAACAGTCCAAAATTGTGCTGTCTGGTTATGGGTTAAACATTAAGGTAGTAGATCCAATACACAAGATTAAAGACAGCAAATGCTAGTGGAAAGAGCACTCTGGATGATACATCTAGGTACCTGGAACACATCACTGCTTTGTTCTTGATGCCAGACACTTTGCCGGACTGATCAACCATCGTCTGAAAATAAATATTAATGAGCCAGGATCTAGAGAGGGTCCTTTAAGGCTTTTGAGCCCAACATGGTTCAAGATCAGCCTGTGTATACACACAGTCTGATCATGAACCATGTTGTTCTCCAATAACGTCTTCATTATCTGTAGCAACAATAAAGAAGTAGCATTTACCCTACCCAAAACGAATTTGGGCAGATGGTGGCCTTGGAATTTGACTATGATGGACTTTTTTCCAGATCCTGGTTCAATTATACATTGATTTTTGAAGTAATAGATGTCAATCAAGGGCATGTTTGGAAAAGGGATTTAACACAGCAAATGCTAGTTGAAAGAGCACTCTGGATGATACATCTAGGTATCTTGAACACATCACTGCTTTGTTCTTGATGCCAGACACTTTGCCGGACTGATCAACCATCGTCTGAAAATAATACATATACATTGAAGTAAGGAATGTCAATTCATGTTTTGTTTGGTAACAGGTATACGGCTGCAAATGCCAATCGAAAGAGAACGTCTAGAAATCTAGAACACATTGATCAATGCTTTATTCTTGATTCAAGATACTTTGCTGGACTGGTCATAGTCTGAAACAAATATTCATATTGTCTGTAAAAAAGAATAAGACAAAACAATGGAAGCCCAAAACGTAAGCCTATTCCCAAACAACAAATATTTAGACTGTGAAAGCTGTTATTGATGACAAAATGTACATGTATTTTGATAAAGGTAGAGTTTGTGTACTGTATTTAGAGTCAAAAAGGAAAAATATTTTCCTGAGCATTGTCTTCTTTTGCCTACACATTTTCCAAGCAATTTCCTTTTGTCGTCAAAACCATGTAATGTTTAGAGAACAGTAAAGCTGTTCTGTTACATGTAAACATTCTCCATGAAAGATTCTATGTTTTTCGTTTACCAAAGTACGGTATACAATTGCTATAACAACGCGTTTGATCACGGTGATTTACCTCCCTTCAACTGCTGTCAGATTTACTTTGTACCAAAATATTTTCAGTTCTATATTTGACACCAAATCCTGTCTTTAACAACAAATATCTTGTGGTCAGCAACAGTTTTCAGATTGGACAAGTCTATCAATGTGTAATTGTGGAAAGGCTTGATGTTATATCGATGCTTTCAACAAAACCCTCGTGACTGTAGCTTATTTAAAGCTGCAGTTGCGAGGTTTTTGTTGAAAAGCGACGATAAGCGAAAAGTACATGATATATTTTCTCATCTTGCAACCATGAAAAAATGCATAATTATGAAGTGTCATGTGTCTCTCACAGTAGGTTAGTCCTACGTTTAGCGTTCAGCATAGATTGAGACCATCCTGCACTTACATTTAAAATTATGATAAATGCATTTTGACCTAAGTCTTCACTAAATTCGTGGCAACATGTATAAAACATTTTAGAAAACAACTTATCGTCGGTGTTATTGCAAAACCTCGTAACTCCGGCTTAATCAAAGCTGGAGTTACGAGTTTTTGCAATAACACCAACGTTATATTACCCAGGTCGCGGCTAATATCCTTTCAGTCAATCGTCTCCCACCAATGATTTGATATCGTTAACCTATGTGGATGAGCTGCTTGGGGCTCGGTTAGGACCTTGTGGTAGTAGGCCTACTGGTTTGAGAAACAACAGGGTTCCATGGTTAGGTGCTCCAGCATTTGTGATATGACCATAGCAAGTGAGGACGGCATTTACCCCTTATCGAGCAACCAACTTACATCAGCTTTCGTGTTAAGATGTATCTCCTTTTCCTCCTGGTCTTTCTGCACGACAAACAACGTAGCTAGTGAGAAACGTCGACCCATGATACGGCTACTGCTTAACACGTTTACGACGGCGAACTCGATCAACGCCAGAAATGCGAACACTAGACACGTCGCCATCCATACATCTGGAAAATACGTAGGCATCGTTATGCAGACATGTTCTTTAATCTATTACCAAACGGCAAAATTTTCGACTTGTCTAAATTCAAAGATGATGCAGACGACAATTCCGAGTGAATGAAATCGTATAATTTTTGGTCTTGATGTACGTAAAATACTATGGGAAATGAGGAAATTGCCTGTCACAAGGAATTTCTTCATTTGCCACAATGTTTTCCATAGCCATTTTCTTGTGGGGTATCAAAAAAGAGTCACTGCGTGGTAATGGGTTAAGGAAGTCAAACGAGATTCACGCGACGTTGGTATTTTTCGTGCGACGTCGTTAACATCCGTTACGTTTACGAATATAATATTCCGATGACTCCATAAACATGGAATGTTCCATCGCCGAATGTTTACGACGTCGCCTGAATAATTTCGATGACTCGTGAATCTCATAAGGGACGGAGTAGGACTACCATAAAGAATTTTATACCCGCATGGATCCAGATCAGCCTGCACAATTGATCCTATCTGATCAAGATCCATATTGTTCTGTTATAACTTATTCGTTTTTATACGCCCTAAGGGTCGTATTATGTTATCGTCTGCATCGTCTGTCCGTCCGTCTGTCTGTCCGTTAGCAAATTCGTGTCCGATCCACAACTTTCAAACTATAAGGCCTATGGTTTTGAAACTTCACAGGCGTATAGATCTCATCGTTAGGGTGTGCAGAGCGCAAGAACCACAACTCTAACATTTGTAAGTTTTGAGTTATTGCCCTTTGTTTGATTCACTTAGCAAATTCGTGTCTGGTTCATTTCTTTGAAACTATAAGGCCTATGGTCTTGAAACTTCACAGGTGTATAGATCTCATAGCTAGGATATGCAGAGCGCAATAATCCTAACTCTACCATTTGTACTTTTTGAGTTATTGCCCTTTGTTTGATTTTGTTTGATTCAGTCAGCAAATTCGTGTCTGGTCCATAACTTTGAAACTATAAGGCCTATGGTCTTGAAACTTCACAGGTGTATAGATCTCATAGCTAGGATGTGCAGAGCGCAATAACCCTAATTCTACCATTTATATTTTTGAGTTATTGCCCTTTGTTTGATTCTATTTGCAAATTCGTGTCCGGTCCATAACTTTCAAAATACAAGGCACACGATGTTGAAACTTCACATGTGTGTAGAACTCAAAACAAAACAAACACTACCATCATAATAAATACAATATACTATAGTGTTTGCTAGAAAATACATCCTAAGAATCAATAAAAAGTTAAAAACATCACCCATTTATTTCTGAGCTTCGGGCGTATAATGCCACGCCCAGCGTTGCTCTTCTTTGTATCAATTATTGATAAGAATTGTGCCTCCAGATATGTTAATATGTAGCCTTCACCATCTAGGACGTCTTCACATCTATATAGTACGTGCTTACACTCAGCTTTTATATCGTAGCTTTTCAACGAAAACCTCGTAACTGCAGCTTAAAACAAGCTGCAGTTACGAGGTTTTCGTTGAAAAGCGACGATATTCAGAGCTACAGATAAGAGGGAGTATTTGCCTTCCGAAATTAAATATTTCATTTATTTTTTATCAAACCCTATGTTGTGGGTACTCATTTGAATCATCTCGATGAGACGATTGAAATGAGTACCCACAATATAGGGTTTGGAATTCACATATCAACTTTAAATGTCTTTATCCCCTCTTGCCTGCTTATCTGATTCAGCATACATATGGCGTAGAAACTTGATCTGTGCCAAAAACGCGAACACCGGACATGGCTCTTAAATTTGACGTCTGAAAATATTCCCATCAATACCTTTTAGCCAATTTCAAGCGTGTATAGACCTATTTATGGAATCAATGATACGATGATGAACAGGCCGACACAGGTCCCATGTGACTTAGAGGAGCGTTATAACATTTAGAATCAATTGTGCATCGTCGACACATTTCGGAGCCAAAACTGAAGGTTCTACTCAACAGCTATAGAGGTCATATAGAGACAGGGCCTCGGTTTAAAGTTTCATGTACGAAATTTCGATCGAATGGAGTGGTTGGAAATGCATCTTCAATCCATATGTTACAAGTCCAGCACGTAGGTACTGCACCAGACCCGCCCCTTCAGTGTCAAAGCAAGTTTTGTGACACTCAGTGAAGAGCATGTATTATTAAGTGAAATGCCGCCACTGCATAATTATCGTATCAGCACGCCGCATTATGTAGGGCCTATCTTGAATTAACAATTTTATGTAAACGCTGTCTTCTTGAAACTGCATAGATAACTACCATTTGCCTATATTTGTATGATTTATTAATTTCAATTCAATAAATGCAGATCTATTGACACATCTTAGACAGTATTTAAAATTATATCACCCGTCTCTCTGATTATACCCTGAAAGAAGACCCTGTCTCTAGATTCTCTTAAACTGTTTAGCAAGACGCAAATTTTGATTCAATTAATAATTCGGCTAGAGAGTCTATTTCTTATCATAAGTCGCGTGCATTAATTTTGTACGCAAAACGGTACATAGTATTTTAAGGTATAATACCCGTAATGTGGCCATCTTGAGATTAATACAACATCGGGATTTTTTTAAAAGAATGACTGGGGTTGTTACGTATCCGAACTTTTTCGGGCGCGGTTGTAAACATTCGGCGGTGGAAAGTTCCACCGCAGAATGTTTTCGGCACCGCTCGAATAATTCCGACGTCGCGCGAATCTCATTAGGGGTAGGCCTAAACTACCTTAATGAACATCGCGTGAAAATCGGAAAGCAAGCAACTAGAGATGAATAGCGTCGCTTTTCAACAAAAACCTCCTATTTGCAGCTTGTTTTAAGCTGCAGTTACGAGATTTTCGTTAAAAAAGCAGCGATAAGATCTAGTTGTACAACATTTATAATTTCTTGGACGTTTGCACATTCGACCCTTTTCCAAAAGAAGACGTGGGCGACTCTCATATAAACAAGAGTTGTCCGCGGACAACGCAGCTCGCCTATACGGGAGCTTGTCACAAAAAACAGCTATTTTTTTAAAAGTAGGTCAAACTCCAAGGTCAAGGTCACAAGGTCAAGGGTCATGGTCCCAAATGAAAGGTCTTTGCAGGAGGTATCGATAAAATATCAATGCTCTATCAAAAATAGTGCATGAGATATAGCAATCTCCTTCGCAGTTATCTCCCCTGAACTTGGATTGGGGAGATCTCTGCCGGTGTAACGTAGTAAAGTGACCCCCATAGTAAACTGACCCCCCGGTCACTATTCTATATAGAATACTGACCCCTTTCTATAAAATACTGACCCCCATGTAAAATAACGACCCCCCCTGATTTCATCTATAAAATACTGACCCCCCACCTAGCTTATTGCTTATTTAACATACACTACATGTATATTGATTCAAAACACATCCGTGTTATTATGCTCCCCGAAAAGAGTTTCGCGGAGCATTTAGTCGCCATGCTATCTCTCCGTCCTTCCATCCGTCCGTCTGTCTGTCCGTCCGTCCGTTTACAGTCACATCTCAGCAACCTTTAGGCCAAAATCAATGAAGCTTCACAAGTGTAATCCCTGAAATACTTTTTGAAGCTGTTTTCTCGTGTGTGTTTTTTTTCTTTTTTTGTTTCTTGTTGTTGTTGTTGTTTCAGTTTGAGGCTGCGTCTCATAAAAAGGGGCCTTAATGTAGAAATAAGTGTTTCTCTAATTTCTCTTCATTCGATGACCAGAATTCAGTGAAATTTTGTTTTTCAGTGATCAATGCGATGTTCTGTAGCTTATTCTATTAACAATTCATGTACAAAAATCCTGTCATGTGAAAAGGGGACTAAATGTATAACATTGCGTCTAGGGTCTGCCTGAAGCAAAATCTTCTCAATTCTTGCACAAAAGTGGACGAAACTTAAAATTGAACTTCATGAAATTCTGTCAAGAACCTTTTCTCTCGGTTTCTCAGTTTGATGCTGTACGTGTTATGGGAAAAGGGGCTTTATTGTAGAAGTGTTTTCTCATTTTTCTTTTAATCTAGATAGAATTAAATGACATATTATATTTGAGTAATTATTCAGATTATTTACACCACACACTATTAACGGCTTTTGTTTGTTGTTGTTGCTGTTGTTGTTGTTATTATCATCGGTTGTTTTTTGTTACTTGATTGCATCATTTATTTTCTTCTGCGTCTGACGTTTGATAGCCTTTATTCATACCTCGGCAAAATTGTCCTAAAACTAGACTTTGGGTAACTCTTAGTAGTCAAAATGATGAAAGTTGGTGGTGTCTGCATCATTTCCGGAAACAGTCTTTATGATTAACTTTTTAAGGGGCAATGCTCCAGTTTTTCGGAACACTCGGTCATTGCTGTAAAAAATTAAATGTTTCGTACCATATATGTTTCGCTACCATATTTCCAATAATAGGGTCTATAACACGTCATTACAATTTATCACTTTCGAAGGTAAAAGCGTATTTATTATGCGAAACTGATTTCCTCAAGATGGAAATCTATTTATTTGAGCAAGACAGTTGTAAGTGTGTTTGCAGGTACAACTGTTTTGCGTCGTTTTATGCATGTGTACCTGATCAAAATTGCTGTAATTCACTATTAAGTGCGATGACCTTTTCTTTTTGCATTACCACCAGGACATGTTGCTTAATACAATAAGGGAGTTCTATTAAATTCTATTATGTAGAACTTAAAACATTTCCAAAAATATGCATTTTTTTCATAAAACACTTCAGCTTCGTTGATCTAACTGAACAAGTGAGCATGCTGTTTTATACATGTTCGTGTTTATAATAACACTGATTATTTTGGATTTTCTGTTCTTATTAAATGTAAGACGTTACTTTAAATCCATTTTCGGGACTAAACGATGATAATACAGCATTATTAAAAGCATTTTAGTGACCTTGGAAAAGTGCAAGAAATTGTGCATTTTTTCGCCGTAGGGGTGTGTGATACGAATGCCTATAAAATTCAAACAAGGTCGATGACCATCCATTTTCATTTTATTTTTCAATTGGTAATAACAAGATATTTCAACATACAAAATATGAATAAATTCTATTATTGGGGAACATTGAGGAAACTGGAGCATCCCCCCTTAAAAATCACTCGGTCAACGCAACAGGAAACAAAAGCGACACCGAGAGCTGTTGGCGGTAAAACAAAAAGTCCTTGCGTGCACGGGTGGATATATAAAGGTCTGCGGAGGCAATCAATCAGTCAAACCTTGCACGATGGACGAAAATGAATACATGTATAGTGATATTCAAGAATTCGTTAAGAATGGCGTCTATCCTTTCAAAGAGTTTTGCGATTTTCAAAGTAAAATATTGTGTGTCCAGTTTACAATATTTTTTGCAGGTTTTGAGATATTTGCTGATGTCCGAATTTCAAGTAAAACCTTTCAGTTTGGGAAAAAGTCATTACACTGGTTTCCTTCACCTTTAAAATTTTCCAAAAACGAGATACGAGGTTTTGCATTGCTTTTTTCATGACAGACACGTGCGAATACATGTCCTATTTTTCGGATTAAACCGTTTCGCAAATCGTTGAAGTTTATTTGATTGGTCAGGAAGATTACCCCTTACTGGTGCCTGTAATATTTTACTGTCAAGTCAACACAGGATTTTAATCAGATTGAGAAGCCTAGATAACAATCTCGCTATTTGAAGTGACTAAATGTTAACATAACCACTCTAATATGCAACCACCAGGTAGGAAAGTGCGTATGGCAGACACAAATACAAAACTCTGGTAGGCTTCGAACTCACAACGCTGAGGGACAAGTGATTTTCGGTCAGAAACCTTTTAAACTCATTTGTCCTTTCCACACAAATATACATCGGTAGTAGGTCGTAATCCATGTACATACGAATAAGAACCAGTACATATGCCCCGAGACCGAATACCTTAGTTAGTAACGTCGGGGGTTTGCCAATCAATGGGTCGTCAGTTCGAACCTGACTCGGCATGTATCCATTCTGACATTTGACAAAAGTTAGTTAGTAACGTCGGGGGTTTGCAAATCAATGGGTCGTTAGTTCGAACCTGACTCGGCATGTATCCATTCTGACATTTGACAAAAGTCATTTGTCCCACACCCTGTAAATCGTCTATGAGAGAGCAGACGGAGGCTCTGTTTGTATTTGGTGACAGTACGGGTGCAAGAAATACCAAGAATCCATATTAGGTGCTCCAGCCGCTGCAATATGACCATTGCAGTTGAAAACTCCAATAAATCAAATCAATTCAGACGCGGTTGAAGCGTCTAACCAGTCAGTTTGAATAGGGTTCGCCCATTAATGAATGAAAAGTTGTGGTCAAAGCACTCTGTATGTGCGGACAGACGCATGCACGGACGAGTGCCATTGGACCTATCCGATGCATATCGATGGAAATAATGATGTGCGTGTACCATAGTTTGGTTTATATTAGAGCAGGACGTTTGGTGTGCATGTGGGGAAGGGGGTCAATATTTTATGGGGGGTCACAATTCTACGTGAGGGGTCACTTTTCTACGTGTGGGGAGGTCATAATACTATGACCCCCCCGGTCATAATATTATGACCGGGGGTCAGTATTCTATATAGAATAGTGACCGGGGGGTCAGTTTACTATGGGGGTCACTTTACTACGTTACACCGGCACATCTTGGAGTTACCAAGATTTCAGGTAATTGAGTTTTTTTTACTTTGATTTTTAATTAAAAAAGTAAACATGCTTTAAGTGATGTTTTAAGAATGTGAGGTGTCAGATATGAATCCAAATGAAAAATATAATTGGAGTTAAAAATGATTTCAGAAATATAAATAAATATTACGATATCACGTGACATTCTTCATGGTCACGTGATTTATATGCCTGCAGTGATAATGTAAGGCATTGTCGCTGTGTGGAGTTTGGAGATATAGGCCAGGTTAAAGTTTTCCAAAAGTAGGTCAAACCCCAAGGTTAAGGTCACTAGGTCAAAGGTCATGGTCACAAATGGAAGGTCTTGTCGAGATGTATCTATGTATAAAATATCAAGGCTGTATCACTAATAGTGCGTGAGATATAAACCAGGTTAAAGTTTTTCAAGAGGCGCGACGCCGACACTAGGGCTGTGTGACATTAGCTCTCCGGACATAAAGTCCAGGCTCGCTAAAAAGAGGAAAACATAAAGACAGAAAAAGGACATGCTAATAACCAGCATTTTCCCTGTTTTCTCAATACATTCTCGGGTATATTATACACAAGCCCAATCTTTATCATTCTTTGATTGGGTCATTCTAAAAAAATAACGATTGAGAAGGGTCTGAAAGGAAGTTATACGACCCCGCAGACGATGCTTACCTATGGCTTTGGTATAGCTCACTCTGGGAAGTGATGCGTTAACGCCTGAACTCTGTGTCGACAACGTCAGCACAGACAGGACGCCTAATGTCACACGTCCCGGGATAGAATTGGCGTTAAGCCAGAACGATAACCATGACAACATCACGATCAACAAACTCGGGATGTACATCTGAATGACGTAATAACCGATATTACGAACAAGATGGAAGTCCGTCTGTAGACAGCTGTGCTCTCCTGAAATTTTAAATGTTTTGGATTTTATTTTCTGAAAGTTTATGTTGTCTCTTCAAAGAGAGACTTTTATTTGCTCAATCTAGAGCAAAATCAAGCATCTAAAGATGCCGATTCATCACGATGAATCAGCATCTTTCAGAAGCTTGATCTTGCTCTAAAATTTCAAAGACCACCTGCAAGACATATGAATCTGCATCTTTTAGAAGCTTGATTTTTCTCTGGAATTTCGAAGACAACATTTAAGGCCTAGAATGCCGATTGGTATCATGCAAACTTAATTCCAAGTTGAAAACGTCATTTTTACGCCTGGCACGTCATTCACGTGGTCAATGTAACCGGCAATACAGACAGGACGCCTAACGTCACACGTCCTGCGATAGAATTGGCATTAAGCCAGAACGACAACCATGACAACATTACGATCAACAAACTCGGGATGTACATCTGAATGACGTAATAACCGATATTACGGACAAGATGGAAGTCCGTCTGCAGGCAGCTGAGCTCTCCTGAAATTTTATACGTTTTGGATTCATCCTCTGGAAGTTTATGTTTTTCTTTCCAAAGAGGGATATTCATTAGCGAAATCAAGCGTCTTAAAGATGCCGATTCATCACGGTGAATCATCATCTTTTAGACGCTTGTTTTTGCTCTAGAATTTCAAAGACAATCTTCAATGCCTAGAATGCCGATTGGTATCAAGTAACCTTAGCTCTACGTTGAAAACGTCACTTTAATAACGTCTGTCACGTCATTCACGTGGCCATTGTGAACGTCGGTACAGACAGGACGCCCAACGTCACACATCCCGGGATAGAATTGGCGTTAAGCCAGAACGACAACCATGACAACATCACGATCAACAAACCCGGGATGTACATCTGAATGACGTATATAATAACCGATATTACGGACAAGATGGAAGTCCGTCTGCAGGCAGCTATGCTCTCCTGAAATCTTTAAACAGTTGATTTGTATGGTTCCGAAATATTTTGGTTTTGTTTTCTCACGCGGATTCGTATTTCCTCAATTCTAATCCTTTCCCAAATGGCAACTTCTTTGACCATGTCAATTTGAAATATGTTGCAGACGAAAAATGGAAGTTTATACTAATGTTATTCGTGTACAATATAGACTCTATCTCAGAAAATATTGAGACAAAAGGAGAAAAGGCTGGTCACCAGAATTTTCTTCTATTGCCTCTATATTTCCTCAAGCCTTATCAGTTAGGGACGTCAAACCAGGTCTTGTTTGGATAGGGATACAACTCAAACCATTGAGCGTCTAGAGATGCCGATTCATCACAATGATTTCGCTCTAGAATTTCAAATATCATCTACAAAAATAAAGTCGTAGATTGATTTTATCTAAGACAGAAAATGCACGAAATAACGTAAGCTATGACCCACAAATACAAACGCCAGAATAACGTCGACAACGTCAGTACGGTCACACGTCCCGGGATAGAATTAGCGTTAAGCTATATAGTTTAGCATCTGCTTATTTGTTATTTAAGATGATGTTCTCAGCAATAACTTGCAAATTAGCGTTTGTCTAAAGTTACGTTGACTTGGTAAAGGTTCAAAAGCCGGGTTTTGCTATTTCTTGATAAACATGTCATACACGCGGCGTCTGTTTCCTTGCCATGATGTAGAAATATGAGGCCTAGCCACAATATAAACTGCTTCATTGCATTATTATGCCTTCACATTTTCGTGACACAACGCAATATTGCAAAACGCCGACTGTGTACGCATGATCAGATCTATACATAGGAACACTCTGTGAATCTATTCATTAAAATCCGCCCATAAATGTAGATCTAGATTTTGATATGTACTGACACACAAAAGGACGGACAACTCTTCGGTGGCGTAAAAGTAAAACCTGAATGCGTTCTTTATCTATATATTTTCTATAGGAAGTTAATCAGTACCTCGATGCCGCCTAGTGAGGACCCTTACCCAAGGGCGGATCTATAGAGGGATCAGGGGGATGCGGACCCCCTGGCATTGGCCAAAAATTGAATTTTGACTAATATAACTTTCGTGTAATGTTAAATATCGCTGCTTTTCAACAAAACCCTCGTAACTGCAGCTTAACACAAACTGCAGTTACGAGGGTTCCTTTGAAAAGCAACTATTTCTATCACACTTTAAGCCATCATTTGGGCTTGGACCCCCATGGGAACAAAATCCTGGGTCCGCCCTTGCTTACCCCCCCCCCTTTCATTCCTACGTGCTATGGTTAAATTGTGAAGCACATTATACTTTATTATAGATATTGATGAAACTGATCTGAATCTTTTTATATATAATTGGAACACTTTTTCCACATCCCAGCTCAAATGCATGATAAAACAGACGTCACATTGGAGATAGATCAAAGTTATAACCCCTCACATACGTAATTTAAATTTGGCTGCATCAGCGAAATCATGTTGCGACGGAAGAGATATTGCGAGTTGTGCTTTCCAATAATATCTTTGAAAAGGCCGTTTGTATACTGCTCATAATAACTTAATCCATTACCACACAATGACTCTTTATGTCTCCCCACAAAATAATGGCCATGGAAAACATCGTGGAAAATGAAGAAATTGCTTGTGACAAGCAATTTCTTTATTTCCTACATTGCTTTCCGTTCAAAAAGACCTAAAAATTAAAAATTCCATTCACTTGAAATTGTCGTCTGCAGGATCTTTCAATTTGGACCTCCCTACAATTTTGTTGTTTGGTAATGGGTTAAAGATCGAGCAAAATTTAGCATGTCATATCTGTTGTTTCCTCATAGCCTAAGTGTTTCTACTATAGCACAAATAATGTTATGTTTAACAATATAAGAATATTCATAAAATCGCGAGCATTTTAGATGATAAACAACATTCTGAATAATATTAAGAAGTAAATCGTTCGCAAGATATTCCTTGAAAAATTGCATTATATTCCGTTTATTCGTCATAAAAAATCATTATTATACAAATATTGAAACTATTTCCAAGGTCTTTTTATCAGACGGCAAAAAGTCATCACAAAAACGGGACTCGGATGAAAAAGAAACCCGATACATTTTCAGCATAAATCCAAGTGTTTGTCATGTTTTGGGTTTCGATGGAGCAGACTTTTTCTGAATAGGAGCCTAAATAAATACATGTTGTTATTTACAAAAACACTGTTCATTCACCTTAATCGTTATACACATAAAAAGTAGTGCATCTCGTGTATAGTCGAACAAATTATTGTGTCAATGTTCTAGTTTTAGCGAAAATTGACCTTTAACATTTAGTATTTCTTGTTATATAACAGTATTAAAATAGGCTACTTCTTTAGACAACCAGTTATTGTGGCTCAATAAATTGATTTTGCTAAATTTTCTGGATTCACAAAGAATTAAATTACGTGCAACATTTTATTAAATCAAGATCTGCAAACTCTGCTGAAATTTGGCACAGATAGGCTGGTAACATGAATATCTTCAAACGATTTTGACGTGGTCGATGTAACGTAAATTAAGTCCCATAAAATGCATGTTTATGTGTGGCACGAAGGTTTGTTGTATGTCGTACCAAATGGTTCAAAGTCTATATTTATCGTATAGGCTACCTGTAAAATATATAAGTGCACTTGTATATTCTTATATGGTTTTGTAAATTTTATACGTGCACTTGTATTTTTTACATAATCAGGGCATATAAATAGATTTCCGAGTCAAATGAAGCTGTCCAATCACATATAAAATACAAATTCACTTGTATATTCTGGGATGATCTATTAAAATATAAAAATACAAGCGCACGTATAGAATTTATAAATCCACCTCAGAATATACAAGTGCACTTGTATTCTTATAGGTGCACCTTAAATATAGACTTTTCACTCATTTTGGTACGTAATATTGTTGTGTTAGTACCGCAAATACATAATAGGGTTAGAATCTGGACACATGGATTGAAGCAGAGAAGGCGAAAATACACCAGGGATTTGCTAGGTATGGTGGGTCTTTTAAAAGTCAGCTAATATAAATGTTACTAACGACCAAGTGAAATACTTGGTCGTCAATTACTTTGTATGACAATATTTTTTTTTAAATAAAACGAAATCCAGTAAATCTCTCAAGTTTTTGCGCCTTTTCAGCTTCACACCGAATTCAAATTGGTCATGCATTAACAGAGTTATTGACCAGTTTTTGAAATGGTTGTGTCACGTGATTTCCCGACGAGTACTTGCACACATTTGATTAACTGTGTAGATTTAAGCAGGAGAATTGCAAAAACACAATTTTATCCTCAACCATGGCAAGTTTATTGCTCCATTATCAAATATCTGTGTAAAATATACAGATAGTATATGAGCATTGTCGATCAAAGAGGGGAAATTAATCAAAAACTTCGTAAACGATACATTGGAGATAAGCAGGTATAAAACAGGGCTAAACTTGTTTAAAATACACTTTTTATAGCTCTCCTATCGGACCTGATCGGAATTAAATTGTGTTATGACGTGCTCAAAAAAGATCATTAAGGAAATTGAGAAAAAATGCAATGTGACTTTGTCCATCTGCGTATTAAAATGATATAATATAGGTTTATCTATGTATCAAAAGAAATCAATCAGTCAACGTATAGATATCTTTTTGTCATGTCAGACATGGAAGATCATCGTGTCTTCGTAAGCGATAAATTGGGGATACACAGGCATAAATGAGGATTAAACTTGTTTAACACAAACTTTTTATAACTGTCCCATCAAAATAAATTCGCCTTGCAGTGCAAAAAATAGAAAAAATAAAAAGTGCCATTGCTTTTCCAAACAGAACTCAAAAGCAATAAATATGATATTTTCCAATTGGGTACTAAATATTATGTATTGCAAAAAATTCAAACAGTCTAGTCCGACCTGTTTTTACCATGTCAAACAGTAGGAATATACTAAACATTATATAACCAAACAGAATGGTGTAAAAAAGCAGATGCAAATAATAACCATTTTGTCAACTTTTTTTCCAATATTTTACGTTTTCTTTGTTTTAATGCGTGTTTTGTCATTTTCGCTTACAAGTATCCATTCCTACATTCGTTTCCAAAGCATGATATATCACTGTATTCTATCATGTGCGTATATTTAACTTAGAGAATTACAAAAACACAAACTTTTCCTCAACCATGGCAAGTTTATTGCTCCATTATCCAATATCTGTGTAGAAAATACAGATAGTATATGAGCACTGTCGATCAAAGAGGGAAAATTAATCAAAAACTTCGTAAGCGATATATTGTAGATAAGCAGGCATAAAACAGGGCTAAACTTGTTTAACACATACTTTTTATAGCTCTCCTATCGGACCTGATCGAAAATAAATTCGTCGTGCTGTGTGTATGCAGATCTAACAAGTTCAATGCGGTTTTGCCTATTGAAAACTTGGTCTGGGGAAGTTCAGTTACCACCAGCAAGAGAACGAAATTTGTCAAATATTGTTTGAAAGGCTAAAGGTTTGACCGAAAGCTATAATGTCTTACACGAATATACTCATCAGAAGATTGGCTTCTTGCCTAAACAATGGCACAGTCTGCATTGCCTTTGTACAAACCTTCTTATTACTGCTAATATATACGTATCTGCACACAGTCATACCGTTTTAAAGTTTTAGATTGGTCTCTTATTGCCATTTGCTGCGTCTCAGCCAAGGAAACGACATTATTTAAATAAAAAAAGGCTACAAACGTAGTTTGAGATCGACGTAAGAAGTATAAACTCGATACAAAAATACAATTAACCGTCATTAGTTATACAATTTCCCGAAACAAGTATAAAATGTTGCCGATGGCATTTCTCTCATGGCTATTGGAATAATGTAGTGCTCTATCGGTTATGAGCACATCGTATCTACATCAATAAGTACAGATAGGAGAAAGAAAAAATATGAAAAGAAGAGATATCAATCGCAATTAAAGAGGACTCCCACATATACATGTTAATCTGTTTCGATCAAAATTTTGGATAGTTTGATACAAAATAGGTCAAAGAGCACTACAGGCTAATTACGTCAAAATCTATGGAGTTGTTTTCTCAAGTGTATAACAGCGGGATAAAAACCAGACCACTTTCCAGTATGATTCATTGATCTAACAAAACGTTCCGTACATCAAACACACGCTGTACTCGATGACGTTGCACGGTACTCGATTGCACTGAAATGACGAACATTTTATGGCCAAGCCTGTTGTTTTGAGCTTTCCCTAGATTCGTAACAAAAATGTACATGTGGCTTTGCAAAATTGCTAAAATGAATTAATTTTGTTCTGAAAATAGACTTGGTTTACTGTTATGTATTGATAAACCGTCAGTGGTTTTTATAAAATCTTGTAACTACGGTTTGAATCAAGCATATCATAGTAGCAGAATGATAGCTAGGAGTAAGTATTCTGTCATTAGGCCTACTAACGGAATTGCGCTTTTTTCTGGCCTTACCTTTTAACACTCGCCGCCTACAGCGGCTGTTAATTTGATTTAGTCTAAAATATAAAACATTTCACATTGGTAAAGGATTAAACGATTTAAAAATAACAGTATGTTCGTCAGAGATTTTTATCTCTTTTTACATTAGCTGTATCTAGTAGCAGGTAGAACAAATGTTCGCGTTGATAGAGGATTCTATTCTTGATTGATCTAACAGACTGCACTGAAATGATATCTCGAGCTACAGCGCCACGCCCTTTGTGAACTTTTTCGATCGGATGACTGTACATTTGTATGTTAATAGTACGGCCTGTATCAGGTCAAAATCAAAAGAAGCTGAACATATCGTCGCTTTTCATAAAAAATCTCGTAACTGCAGATTGTATTAAGCTGCAGTAACGAGTTTTTCGTTGAAAAGCAGCGACATGTCGGTATTTGTAATTGTTTAGACGGTCAATGACATTTTAAGGCTACTAGTATTTAAGCTATGTTACACCCGAAAACTGGCATAAGAATGACGTGCCTCTTAGAAATTAATTTGGCATGTCCAGCCTCTGATAAAGAGTTCGGACACATATGCATTGTCACCAGACAGAATTCGCGGTACGAAATGATATAGTCCGTGGGCTGGCTACACCCTAGGTCCCCCCCTACCGGGATTTTATGACACATATATCATTGTAAAGCTTGATGAATTCCCTTTCAAATGCAACTTGTTGTTTGATATATAAGTGCTGGATAAGCATATGCGGAACGATTGATTATCTCCCCTTGAATTACAAAAAATACCTGTTTATAACTCACCTTATACACATTCATGGGATCCAAAATAACCCAAATTTAAGCGTAAATAATCAAAATTTAAGCGCAAATGACCAAAATGTGTATAGATTTTATTAATTCATATCGTTAAATAGTAAAAGATAATTTCACACCAAAATTAGCACGAATTATGTCCCTTGAATATGTAAAACAAGAGAAAATTAGTATAGATATTGCCCTTGTTTATATTTACTTTGCATTTGGAAATCATTTCCACAGCGAATAATTGCTAGAATTTGTTTTAAAGTGTTTATTAGATGCCTTGTAATAAAAGTCAAAGTGTTGACTATCGACATTTTAGGATATATTCGACATTTCAAATGATTTTGCAAGATGGCCGCCGCAAAATGACCACTTGACTAAATATCGAAATATCACTGCCCTATAATTTGTAATCATGTTCTGTATGTAAATGAGATCATTTCTTAGGAAAATTGAGTATATTACATCTAAAAGTGTAGCCATGCTTATAATAGGCTTTTTTTGTCATTTTTTTTAATTTTCAAAATGGCCGCCAAAATCTCAAATATGCAAAAATGATGTAAATGTTTTTCATTTCTGCAGATCTTTTGCACTTAATGTTGTATTTTCAAATGTATTTCAACTTCTTATTAAAACTGCATGATTCAACAAGTAAATAAATGACATAACCTTGAAAATATATATTTCCAAAACGGTCCTAATTACCGTATAAATGGTAATAAATCCCCAATCCCATAAATTAAGTACTGAAGAAAATCCAAACTGATAATTGTCTAGGAGAGATAAGCATTTTCCCTCTTTGACAGAAACCATGTACCCGATTCTTTGATAATGAGTCCACATTGGAGTACATCATTGGTATCTTTTTGCATGAAGGTTTTAAGTCTTACATGGACAAGGGACGCTTTGGATAATATGTGTTATAGAGGGTATGAAGACATTAAAGACATTAAGGCTTATTTTGGTCATAAAGCGTTTAAGCTCTTTTTTGTGGGGTGGATATGTTTAATACAAAACACCAATATCAACACTTTTGCCACGCTAAAAATGGCTTCTTCATTGTTAATTTACATGACATATAATACAATACAATAATATGTATTTTATGTAATCTGCCTTAATGCTCAAATACGAGCATGGATCAATGAATAACTGACCTAACTTTTTATGTTTAGATCGACATCTTTTCTCTTGAAATACTTTCCACCCAGGCCTATGCGCTTTGACCAAACGATATGACCATAGCAGTTGAAAAAGAAGTTAAACTCAAATTAATCAACGTTAAAGGTGGTCAAGTGTCATCAGTCCAGAAGTAAAGAAGCCCGAGAACTTTCCAAAGAACCACGCCTAAACTGCATCAATAACTTCTTTCATGAGACTTAAAATTGCAACCATTCATGTCCTTTTTAGGAAAGAAGTCGATAGCAGCAAGGTCATGTGGATAGGAAGGGTGTGATCTAAATTGATACCCATTTTTCTCGACAGCATCCATTGTACTTTGGCATTGTGTACTAATGAAATTTTCAGTTGCAAGCAGCGGTCACATTATGAGCGTTTGCCGCTACGTTTCTCCCGTATGGTCTGCTTCAGATTGTCTAGCAACTTGGCATAGTATGTTTCGTTAATTGTACCTTTCTTGGGTAATATGTCCAACAAAATATTTTATTGCAACCCCCAATTGTCCCAAAACATTGAATACTGAACCTTGTCTGTAAAACATTGAATACTTTTCTTGGCCCTTGGGATTCCATACCAACGTACCTAGGACTCTGGGGCCTGTTTCATCAAAACATTTAAGTCGTATTTTTGACTTACCAATGTCTTAAAACTCGCTTAAAACAACAATCGCATAACCCAGCTTTTGATAGAATGGCGATACACTTTTCTTACCCTAAACTTGTCGTAAGTCGTCGGTAAGTCAAAAATACGACTTAAATGTTTTGATGAAACAGGCCCCTGGACCTTTTTTCGTTCACGAGAATGCAACATGTACTCTTTGGAAATTTTAGACCCAACAGTCTGTAAGTTTGTGCATCCTTTTGCGACCAAGCAATATCTTGAAAAAGATAATGCATAGACAATTTCTTACTTAAATTCGCTCAGCAAGTATATCAGATATGTGAATTTATGACACATACTATCGACAGTGGTTGCAACTTTGCCTTCAGACCGAGCATCATCTTCTTAAGTTTCTCTGTCGCGTTATAACCCCCGCTCCCCCCCCCCCCCCAACCACCACGATATTTTACTAGAGAATAAGATGGTACAGAAGACCAGTAAACTCATCATGCATGTTTTACCCTCAGTCCCTTTTCAATACAAGTGTCGAACCATATCAGGCTCTCCCTTTTTTGTGAAAAGGCTTTCTAATAACCGTATATTTAGACAAGTTTGTGCACATATAATGGCATATATAAATCGCGGATTCCTTGGTTGATTGGAAATTGCTTATATGTGTTATTCATAGCAAGCCCTCATGTTTTATGGATTTTACCTCATCCTGAGGTTAGCTTGTTGTCTTCAACAAAAGTCAGAATTCCAAAAACTAATTTGTGGCGGAGATGTTTGAAATGAAATAAGAAATGCACGAACATATCTAAAAACTGATAACAAAACGAAGGATTTCAAATCTTCGGCAAGCGACATATTACAACACCAGAAGTTGGAATATGATGTGTTTCCCTCTCATCATAATCAACAGAAATTGTGTTTGCTATTTAAACTAAATCGTTCAAAACAACATTTTGTTACACGAATACGAGGATTCTTCACAAATCAAGTGTCTTCGAAGTTCTGGTATCCAACCAATAAGGTACATATGTACAATTTATAACTGTTTCTATTATCACATATAAGTATTCTGAATTATAAAGGTGTAAAACGATGTCACTCGAATGCAATTTGATAAAGAAATGAATAATTCAGTTGCTATTATAGGCAATTTTAAATCATCAATTAATGCACATGACAGTGCAAATATGAAATCGACAAGTTTCAACTATCGCTTATTAGAATATATTTGGTAAACTGTGTTCCTGTAACATAGCATTCCAATCAATAGAAGTGGTTGGGAAGATTTCTCTACTGCACAGCATGTCTCCAATAGTATTGTTAAGTTTAAACTTGGAGCAAAATGTAAAAAAGCATGCATTACAAGGCAAAAATGGTATAAATCAAAGGTGACCATACATGTGCTCCAATGGGAATTCATTATTAAAACGCTTTTTAGTACTTAACTTTTACAAAATAAAGCTTCTTGTGTAAAAGAAAACTGTATTTCACATAGAAAAAAAATCAAAGAAAGCAGGTTAAAGTTTTCAGCATGTCATTTGCGCTAAATGGAATTTTATTGCCATTTATACGGTATTTTTTCAGAGCATATATTGTTATCCCATTACCACACATTGACTCTTTTTGACTCCTCAAAAGATAAGGGTTTTTGGAAACATTGTGGAAAATGAAGAAATTGCTTGTCAAAAGTAATTTCTTCATTTTCCACAATGTTTTCCAAACCAATATGGCAGGAATTTTAAGATTTCATCGACTTGAAATTGTCGTCTGCAACACCTTTCAAAATGGAAAAGTCAAAAATTGTGTCGTTTGGTAATGGGTTAAGATTCTCCCTTTTAATGGATAAATCATGAAATTTTAGTTTTCAAAAACAACAAGTATAAAGGCCACACGATAATTTGATCATTTGTTTATTTACATTGACCTGTCCATTGTTATTGAAAACAGTTCACAGATTTCGATTTTAGAAAGTATTCGTTAAATACAAACGTCGCTGTGCAAGTCTGCGATAGCGCAGTGGAAAG
The DNA here is from genome assembly GCA_963680895.1 of Fragum sueziense. NCBI lineage: Eukaryota > Metazoa > Mollusca > Bivalvia > Cardiida > Cardiidae > Fragum > Fragum sueziense. The sequence goes on along the minus strand of OY804596.1, from coordinate 19,978,887 downwards.
ACGTGGGACTTCTACTCGAACGGACCAAGTTCGATTCTACTACAAGACTGGCACAAGATTTATTTTCTAATGATTTCCATTTATTTTTTTTTATTCCTTTGTTTAATGTTTGCAATTTAATCCGTTTACAGACATTAATTATAATAGATTCACTATTAAACGAGAATTTTTACAGTAGAACTGCTTTATCAAAACAACTGAAATTATTCTCGTTTAATTGTGAATCTATAATACCGGTATGTAGATATTCCCAATTAAAAGGAGAAACAAGAAACGAGCTTTTGAAATTTTAAAAGAAAAAGAGAATTTATCTTTGAGTCCTCACTTTTTCATGCTTTTCTCTTGATGTTTTCTGCGTGAAATGCCAAAAGTCAAATATTTCTGGCAAAATTAAATGGCACATTTTCATAATCCAGATCTTTTTTGTTTGCATATTATTAATTTTTCTCTAAACAAGTGTTGATATGTTAAAAATATAATGATTTGTGATTTTTGTTGGAAGACCGTTTACAATGAAAAAAATAAGCCTATATTCGCATATTATGTCCGTCGAGCATAATGAAAAATTGAAAAGAAAAACTTGGTGCAGTAAAAACGAAATAGAAATGAAAAACAAATAAAATCAGAGCGATTGTGAGTTTTGAACCAATACCAAAAGAAAGCCTCGGGTGTGAGACTTCGACCATTACCATTAGACCACTTTGACTGTACAAACATGCGACAAATAGTATTTTTATACCCAAACAACAATAAATCAGTCAACCATATCGGATAATTTACCTGGATTCCCGTACTTGACATCGACTCACCCGGGTCAGTGTAAAAATTATCGTTTTCAGTTTATAAACAATTTAGGGAGAAAGATGAAAAAATGAAAGTCATTAACATTATTAGAGAATATTTGAGAATTTATTTGCCATTTAGAGAAAAGTATGCAAATAATTGTGAATGCGAATAAGCCCGTATTTGCTTGTTCTGTGTAGCTGATGAATGGTTTATGAACTTATTATTGATCTATTAGTGTTCTTATTCATTTGAAACATTAAGCATTATTAAAACGCATCGCCTCAGCATATTCATTCCATAGAAATGCCTTGATTTAGCTAATTACACACATATTTGTACTTTCTCATTAATATTCATGAATATGCAAATTAGCTAAATAAAAATGATTTCAAGAAAAATGTCTATTTAAAATTTTAAAACTAGTCTAGTTTTATTACCAAAATAAGTATATATCTTAAATAAGTATTTTAAAATATTTTATTGCAATTAATTGATCCAAGTACTGAAACGTAGGAAAATGAGCAGTTACCATGGTAACAGGCCTACCATTTTCTTATCCAGCACTTTTAAATCAAACATGCACCTGAATTCATTAATATGTTTCCTGTGCTTCAAGAAAATATAGGTCTTAAAAATCCCACATGGTGGGGAGGGTTTCTATTCACTAGTAAACTAGTAAAGTCGTCTTTTTGCAAATTAAACACATATTTTCCACAATCTCATTAATATTCATGAATATGCAAATTAGCAAAATTTCTGAAAAATCTTTTGGTTGTGAGAGAAATGTAATGACAACATTTTAAAACTAGCCTCAATGTTTTCTGACCAAAATAAGTAATTTTATTGCAATTAATTGATCCAAGCGCCGGAACGAATGAAAATGGGTGGTTACCATGGTAACAAGCCAACTACTTGTTTATCCAGCATTTTAAAATCAAATAACAAAGTGAATTTATTGAAATACATCATCAACTTCAAGAAAATATAGATCTTCAAAAATCCTACCTGGTAGGGAGGTTTAAATTCACTAGTAAAGTCTTGTTTTTAGCAAATTAAACACATTTTCTTACTTTCTCATTAATATTCATGAATATGCAAATTAGCAAATTTTCTAAAAAATATCTATATTTTGAGAGAAATATCTTGGTAATAATTTAAAACTATTTTGAAAGATTTATGACAAAAATAAGTAATTTTATTGCAATTAATTGATCCAAGTGCTGGATTGTAGAAAAATGGACGGTTGCCATGGTAACGAGCCCGCCATTTGCTTATCCAGCACTTTTAAATTGAACAACAACCTGAATTCATTACTATACATCATAAGCTTCAAGAAAATATAGGTCTTCAAAAATCCCACTAGGGGGGGAGGGTTTCGGTTATGGGCCCATGGACTAATATCTATTAGTCTAGGAGGTGGATGAGGTTTAATTGCGGTAAAAGCACCATACAACTTTTAGACTGATTCTTGTAGCAAATTGTCTCAGGAGTTCGGAAATACGCGTCTGACGCGCATCCGCCTAGATATAAGGGGAGAAAATTGAGGTTAAAGTTGTCTGCCCTTGGATTTTAAGCCAAAAATGGAAATCTTACTAGTCATTTCTTTTAAGGCATTGAGTTATTACAAATGGTTTAAAATTGGTATATATATGCATATATCATCTCCATACATATTTTATGATGTTAAACGAATGTTTTTTATCCGTAAAAATCCAAGATGGCCGCCAGAATGTCTATTTTTAGCAACAAAAAGGTGTGTTTTTTAAAAATAAGATTTTTTTCGGGGATGCATAATACGCTGATATGAATTTTTATGCATGTGTTTAATAAATAAAACTAGGAAATTGTCTCAGGAGTTCGGAAATGCGCGTCTGACACGCATCTGCCTAAGTATAAGGGGAGAAAATTGAGGTCAAAGTTGTCTACCCTTGGATTTAAAGCCAAAATGGAAATCTTACTAGGCATTACTTTTAAAGCATTGATGTATTACAAATGGTTTTTAATTGGAAAATATATGCACAATGAATCTCCATACAAAGATGTTTCATAAAAGTTTTTGATTCATAAAAATCCAAGATGGCCGCCAGAATATCTATTTTTAGTAACAAAAGGGTCTTTTTTTATAAAGTTTTTTTTTCTGGGACGCATGTATGTTGATATGAATTTTTATGCACGCATTTGATAAATATCAACCATTGACACTTAGCAAATTAGGAAAAATAAGTTTTGGATAGTTTTGAAACGGATTTTGAAGCTCAAACTGCATTTTCATGTCCTGAGAATTTTGCGAAAAACATTCGATGCATTCCTTTTAAGGCATTGATTCATTACAACTGGCATTTGATTGCGAAAATATGCATATATCATCCCCATTCATATTTCAATGATATTTAATGAAAGTTTTTGATCCATAAAAATCCAAGATGGCCACCATAATATCTATTTTTAGTAACAAAAAGGTCTTTTTTTAAATTAGATTTTTTTCTGAGACACATATATATGCTAATATGAATTTTTATGAAAGTAATTGATAAATATTGACTTATTGTAACATAGAAAAGTAAGGAAAATAAGTTTTGGATGGTAGGAAATTATGTTTCGGATAGTGTTCTAACCAAAGTTTTAAGCTTAAATTGCATCTACATAATCCTGAGGATTTTGCCAAAAGTTTTTCGAGCCATAGATTAAACACATTTACAAACAGAGTTATTCTTTACAATATACATGTGTATTATACATTGTATATGTATTTCACAAAATCACTTAGTACGGATACTTATAACCATCAAGAATTATGTAAAGTCAATATGAATGCCAAGATGGCCACCATTTCATGAATTATGTTGTATAAATGGGCTTACTCACAGGAACTTTTCCTAATCATACAAAATCCCATTTTGTTGATGCAGGTCTGCATGTTATTGCTTCATTATCTGGCTGAATCACAATTACAAACAACAAATTCGAGAAGCAATGTCAATCCGATAGAATTCTGTATTTGTTACACAGAACCTTGGTATATTGCCTTTTCCAGGATGTGGCCCTTATGAAGTTTTAAAATGTACACTGTATCCTATAACCTTTATAACATTATTTCTTTCTTTTTCCCAGGTACACACGATAACTGATATAATGCTGTAAAATTTGAAAGACATAAAAGGAGGTCAACATGTCAAGAATTGAAACCTTACATATTGTCCAAAAATCATGACCTGGGGAAGTGAAATCCTTTGATGACAATACCTGATTTAAAGCATAAACATGTGTGTCACTTAGACAGTCCAAAGCTAGTTTATGCCTGTCAACCGATTCCTATTTTCCTCTAAAACTCCTAAATTTTGGGCACAAGTCCTATACTTTCAAGTACCTCGTATACTCCTATATGCAATTCTCCTATATTTTGAAAATATTTCCTACATTTTTTGGTAAAATTATTATCAATGAATGATAAGATGCTATTTGCTACTTTATTTTTAAGGTAAGAGAATTTCTGTCTTCCATTATAGCATTAACATACTGTATAATGTTATGGTGTTTCCGTCTGTTCATCATCACTGATTCGGTTACCTACAAGGTTATTGAATAGGACACATTACCTTTAAGGTGCCAATTCAGATGATGAGGATCATGCTATGATGTTTAATAGCCTACTTTCTGGATTGTGTTGCTGTGGAACTTTAATAGCTCACCTTATGATAAAGTGCTGAGGGTGAGGTATCGTGATCACCTGTCATCTGTCGTCCGCCTGTCTGTTCACAATTAAAAAAATACTAGCCTCCTATGGGTTAAGGTTAGGTCTAGAGTTTTGCAATTTTGTATGTAAAATCTCATTGTATGAAGGTCCTCCACCAAAATGTTTCAAGTGATTGTGGTACAATGAAATTAAACCATATGTTGTGGGACCTGTATCAAATTTCATATAGACAAAGAATGAAATCCTGTACAATCTACTACACTTGAATCGTTTGACCTAGGGCTTTGAAATTTGGTCCATGGAATTGTCTTATAGCACCCCCTAAAGTACTTCAAATCATTATTTTATAATGAAGATTGGCCCTGTGTTGTTAGTATTAGATTACATAAAGAGACAAAAAAAAATCTAGGCTTATTTTTACTCCGGCATTCGAGGGCTTTCAATTTTGGAGTGCTGAATTGTCTGAAAGCCCTCTGCCAAAATGCTTTAATTATTGTGCTACAATTAAATTGGGTCCTATGTTGTATAATATCATTTTCTAGACATAGACGGAGGAGCAAATCCCCGACAATCTTCTACCCCCTATATGCTTTGAAATTTGGTTGGTATAATTGTCTTATGGTCTTTAATCAAAATACTTGAAAGTTTCGTGGTGCAATGAAAATTGGCCCTTTGTTGAGGGATATTGTATTACATATGGCGGGCAAGAATTAGATCTTTTACAATCTTCTGACAAATGTTTGCCTGAAATGAAAATTGGCTGGAAGTTGTTGGTCTGGGATGTGGCAGAAGGTATCTGATACATACAATCTCCTCTAAACCTCAGTGTTGTTCTCGACTTTCTTGTCTAGATTAAACACAAATGCATTAACTTACAACAAACTACACTGGGTAAGAACTGTTGGTATAACACAAAGCTGTCAGTGGAATTATGGCCATGGCTGTAATATTTCTTTGGCTTATTATATTATATAATATGTTTTATGAGATTGAAAGCCAAAAAAGCGCATTCAAATTGATTTTAAGGACATTTAGATTGTCAAAATTTTCTTGGGGGAGGACATTCATCCCGCTATGTTCAGAGATGACGTCTCTCATGTGCTCTCCCCAATTGTACTTTTTGCGCTTGTTTGAATCAGCATTTTCAATGCTGCACCACTTTCAATTATAGCATTAAAGCCAATGTGAATGCTTGAGACAAAATACTTTACTTAAACTCCTATATTTAAACTCAAAATGGGCTAAAAGCTCGCTCCAGTTTTTCTTGGAAAATATTCCTATTACAACTCCCTTTTTTAGAAGACTTAGTTGACAGCCTGTAGTTCCTCTAAGCATATCTCAATTCTCAATTCCCAGACTTGTTTGATGATACCATGGGATATCACATCAGTTGTTACAGCAACTTAACTGCCACAAGGGGTTCTACACTGTTAATCTAACACTGTAGATGAGTCGAAATCATACACAATTTACTCTGATGAACAAAGGAAAGCTGGTCCATAGAGAACATCTGGCATATTCCCTGCAACCTTTGTATTTTGTGACTGTCCTGCGAAATTGAAAGGTCATTTCAAAAAGGGAAATCAAGGGAAATGTGAAACTGAAGATGCAGCAAATGTCATTACATGTGAATTAGGTGTGATAAAAGATGATAAAAACTAATAGCAAAAATCAGTGACATTGGCATGATAGCAAAAGAAGTCAAGTACCACCAAAGCTGTAAGGAAACCTGCATCATGGCAAGGGTCTGGTTGAGGAAGCTTACTAGTATCTAATGGACAAATCACCCTCAGCTGATGATCATACTGTGAATTTACTAAAAAATCTCATTCAGGAATCACTGGTAGAGTGCGATGGAGCTGAATTCTTGGCATATCTGCACAAACTTTACATCAGCTTCTTGGATGATGAAGCTCAACAAATACAGGTTACCAGTCTTGGAGTAAAAATCAGTAAGTGTTGCCCTGATTTACTAGTTGAGAGGTTTAGTGAAGGATTTAGAGAAAGACCACAAGAACCTATCTGAACCTGTAACAGTGGAAGCCCTTGACAAATGAAAAGCAGATCCCCCAGGAAATTTAATTAGGTTCTTCAATGTGCTTTACACATGGTCAAAGGGTACCCTTAGAGTTTAAAATTGCTAGAGCCTAACCATCCTACAATTTTGTCATTTAGGAAAGGGTTAAATAATAGGGCTGCTTTAAGACTAAACCTCCTAAGTAGTAGGTTGATTCAATAATTGAGCTGTGATCAAAATCAAAACTAGAAGGATTAGCTTTCTCTGGCACATCATAGCGCATTGTGTATGATTGCGACTCATCTACAGTGTTAGATTGCCCTGTAGAATCCCTTATGGCAGTGAAGTTGCTGTAGCAACTGATGTGATATACCGTGGTTTCATCAAACTAGCCTGGGAGAATAATCGAGGCATAATTGGAGGAACTACCTCTGGACAGTCTAACAGACGCACATGTTTGTGCTTTTAACCAGGTATTTTCGTCAAATGGTTTTACTTCCCCAGGCCAGAAGTTTTGGCCAATGTATAAAGTACAATTCCTTGACATGTTGACCTCCTTTTCGTCTTTAAATTTTGCAGCATTATATCAATTATCTTGTGTACCTGGGAAACAGAAAAATATAATATTATAAAGGTTATAGGATACAGTGAATGAAACTTGTACATTTTAAAACTTTACAAGGGCCACACCCTGGAAAAAGTAATAACGGGTATATTAAGTTTCTGTGTAACAAAATTAGAATACCATCAGATTCATTGCTTTCCAAATTTGTAATATGTAATCTATGATTGTGATTCAGCCAGATATGAAGCAATAACATGCAGACATGAATCTACAAAAAGCCATTTTGTATGATTAGGAAAACTTCCAATGAGTTAGCCCATTTCTACTACAGAATTCATCATGTAATTCTTAATTAACCAAAATGGTGGCCATCTTGGCATCCATATTGGCTTTAGAATTTTTTCCTGGTGGCTAAAAATATCCATTTACAATAATTGATTATGCGAAATGCATATTCAATGTATAATATTTATGCATATGAAAAAGAATGAATCTGTTTGAAAAAACCTTTAATCTACCGATCGAAAAGCTTTTCGCAAAATTCTCTGGATTATACATAATGAAAATACAATTTGAGCTTAGAATTTGTTTAGAATACTATTCGAAACTTATTTTCCCTACTTTTCTATGTTCCAATAAGTTAATATTTATTAAATACATGTACATTCTTAAAGATTCATATTAGCATAATATATAAGCGTCCAGAAAAAATCTTATTTAAAAAAAACAACAACACATTTTTGTTACTAAAAATAGACATTCTGGCGGCCATTTTTGATTTTTGGTGGATCAAAAACATTCATTAAACATTATTAAAATATGTATGCAGATAATATGTGCATATATTTGCCAATAAAAAACCATTTAGAATGAATCAATGCCCTAAAAGAAATGCATCGAAACGCTTTTCGCAAAATTCTCAGGACATGAAAATGCAATTTAAGCTTAAAAATTTCTTTCAAATACTATCCAAAACTTATTTTTCCTAATTTGCTAAGTTCCAATTGGTTTATATTTATTAAATATGTGCATAGAATTCATATCAACATACATGCGTCCCAGAAAAAAAAACATATTAAAAAAAAGACCCTTTTGTTACTAAAAATAGACATTCTGGCGGCCATCTTGGATTTTTAAGGATAAAAAACGTTCATAAAACATCTTTGAAATATGAATGGAGATGAATTGTGCATATATTTCCCAATTAAAAACCATTTGTAATGAATCGATGTCTTAAAAGTAATGCCTAGTAAGATTTCCATTTTGGCTTTAAATCCAAGGGTAGACAACTTTGACCTCAATTTTCTCCCCTTATACCTAGGCGGATGCGTGTCAGACGCGCATTTCCGAACTCCTGAGACAATTTCCTAGTTTTTATTTATGAAACACATGCATAAAAATTCATATCAGCGTATTATGCATCCCCAAAAAAATCTTATTTTTAAAAAAGACACCTTTTTGTTACTAAAAATAGACATTCTGGCGGCCATCTTGGATTCTTATGGATCAAAAACATTCATTAAACATCATAAAAATATGTATGGAGATAATATGTGCATATTTTTACCAATTTTAAAACATTTGTAATAACTCAGTGCCTTAAAAGAAATGACTAGTAAGATTTCCATTTTTGGCTTAAAATCCAAGGGCAGACAACTCTAACCTCAATTTTCTCCCCTTATATCTAGGCGGATGCGCATCAGACGCGCATTTCCGAACTCCTGAGACAATTTGCTACAAGAATCAGTCTAAAAGTTGTATGGTACTTTTACCGCAATTAAACCTCATCTACCTCCTAGACTATATATACAGTTAATGTATTTACTATGCTTTACGAATGATACAATGATAAACTGCTTAAGAAGCCAATGATTTGTGTCTGTTAATTCCCAGCGATATATCTCGCAAGTTTGATACTGCTACTGCAATGTACACGACTATAAAGATTTCTTTCAATTCTACTTCTCAAAGAAAACTCTTTCAATATCAAATATTAAATGCTTCAATCTGTCCATATTTGATTCTTTGCACAACAAAGGAGCATTGGCTTATTTTTAGGTTTTCACGCCATTGCTCTATATCGTTTTCGTAAAAACAGTGCTGCACGAAAAGGAAAACTTATATCCATTTGGGATGTTTATTAAGTAAGTAAGTACAACTCCTAAATTAAAGAGGAAAGAAAAAGTTTTGAAAGTAAATGTAAATAACGTATAATTTGATATGAAAGCACTATACCATTATCGATTACCAAAATGGAAGCCGTCACACTAGTTACAACAACCACAATTATCGTTTTAGTCCGTACCTATGTGCCGCTTCAGGTGGCAAACGATGAGTTTATGGAAAATTAACATTGTATACACACAGACACGGTTCCAATTTGAAACTAAAAACAGCAATATATCAGCCGATTTCTTTATGCCAGATCGAGGCTCTGACCTAATTGCGAGCAAAGCATCCCTCGTGCAATGGCAACAAACGGTGATTGGTCATAATTGTCAGCAAATGATGACTTCCGGTGGCTGTTGTGTGTATGTGAGGGGGGTCTTAGTGGAAATAAGCTAATTACACAATACAACCAAATTTAAATAGGAATCATACTTGTTATATAGTTTAACGAAGTCAAAACATGTTTTCCTTGTAAAATTATTCAAACTTTGATATTTACCCATTAATTTCAAGTCAATTTCAGTCATCCCGACTTTTCTAGATTTCGATCCCCGGTAAAGGAGGTTGTTCCTGGTTTCTCACTGGCCAAACATTTGGTGCGAGTACTGGTGAATTTCAGGGAAGCAGGACCGAGAAGGAATTAAATAAGCTAACAGCCTTTGTCCCAATCGAAGTGCAATAAATAAGTCTAAATACTTGCAGAACATATGCAATGATTATGTTTATACTTGGCCGATTTAAATTTAGTTTGAAGTAGGGTTTACGAAAAAAACACCATTTTTTTTCTAGATATGATGGACTTTTTAAATAGCACAAGAATCATATTCAAATATAACTAACGGGTACCCACCTGTAATGGTATGGTTTCTAGAGTAGTTACTATAAGTCGTGCTCTCCAGTCTAAACTGTCGTAGTTCCCGAATTGTGTTTTCTACTGGTGACACAGGGTGCCATTTTAATCGGAGTTTGTTAGCAGTGTACCCAACTGGAATGAGATACATTGTACTGTACAATTAGAAACAGAATGAACAATTTAGTATTCTGTTGTTTTTAATGTATTCCATCCGCCATCAGATATCAATCACCTCGTGCAACTTCGTGTGTCATCCAGAGAAAAGGAAATACCCGCAATATCGCCATTTTTAGATTCATAAAACATCGGTTTTTTTCGAGCGTCGTCGTAACGTATCCGAACCTATTCGGGCGCGGTCGTAAACATTCGACGGAGGAAATTTCCACCGCCTAGTGTTTTCGACGTCGACCAAATAATTCCGACGTTGCACGAATCTCATTAGGGGTAGACTACCTTAACAAGGATGTCCCTTGCCAATGTCTGTTGACATGAATGAACACCGAAAATCGATGAGAATATATCGTAGTCTTGTCTTTGTTGCCACTGATGAAGCCGGAGGATGCACACAGTGTTTGGTATCTAATGATGGACGGAATACCTTAACAAAATTTCAAAAAAGATGGAAGAGTTGAATTACCTTTTCAATAATTTTATGATGCGTTTAATGTATAGACTTGTTAATTATTTTTAAAGTACGAATAAGATTTTATGTTTGTTATAAAAGTAAGCTTCTGTGGTTCATTCTTCTTTATACTTTGAATCATTGATTTTCTTCTAATTAATTAATAACATCCATTCTACGCCACGAGCAACATTTCTCTTGGAAAACATGCATTAAAATATCAACTGAATAATTTAACATCATTGCTTGGTTTTGATATGTGACACATCGGGGGAAAAGACACTCCGGAACGTCGTAAAATCAACGAATATATCCCAGAGCAGTTATCGCATTTTAAAAAAGAACATAAAGTGATTTTGGAAAAAAACCAAACCCATTCTAGATTCAGGAAATCATTTTGGAGCACAAGCCACGTGCCTAGTCAGTCTGTGCAGTCTGGCACTGCTCTCAAAGTCCAGAATGTCTCCTTCGCTAGATGGGTTACTCATACAGAGTTACATAAAAGAGATGGTAAAAGGATTCTAGATTCAAATGAGTACCCACAACATAGGGTTTAAGATGATAAATTTAGACTATTTATCCCCTTGTATCTATCGCTCTGCGTATGTTATATTTATTACCCATCACGCTAAAAGGGACATTATAGGAAGTGTGAAAAAGTATCGACCCTAGCTTCTGCGCAGTCCGCGCAGCCAGACTAGGGCCGATACTTTCCACTTTTATATTATCTTCTAAAACTAAAATGTTTAACCTATCTTAGCATGTGTTTTTTTAAATAGGTCTTCCGGTTGACCTCTGCTGAGCATGACCAGCTTGTCAAAACTTGGATTTTTGAACTTCTGATAAGGTCCCTTTTAGCGGGTCACATTTCTGAAAATACTTACAGCTTTCGATCATGATCGAACAGGTCTGTTTGTCAAAGGGGTATTTGCGTAGGTCCATTCTGCAGCTTAGTGTAACTTGTACCCTATAAAACAATAATGGTATCTTGAAATCGGCTGGGTCGAATTCCTGCTGAAGGCGAAACAAAACTATGTTTCCGTTCCCAAGAAAGAATATCAAAAATGATTCACGGAATTATTAAATTATTTTGAAATGAATATGGCCATCGGAACATAGAAAAAAATGAGAAAAATACCTCATGCCCTTTAATTTCTATATCTTTCTACTATATTTCTAATACAAACGAATTTGATGAGCAAAAATCCCGCTTACATGTAGATTTATTTTTAATCGAACAATATCGAAAGAATCGACTAGTAGGCTTCTTGTCATCAAAAAAGCATATCAACATATGATATTGTATAATCATAGTACTTATTTCTAAACTTTGTTTTCCATTTCATTTTATTCTTTTAACCAATTCATCCATCATCATCATCATTGTCTTTTATTTTCTTAACTTTCTTACTCTTTTAACTTGGCACAGACGCGCAGCTGCTCAAAGTTACCTGTGAGGGTGTGAAGCTGTATAAGAAGATAGATTTAATAAACGTTTTTAAACTCCTTTCGTTCCTTTCAACATAAACACGTTCAGCATTTCCTCCGTTTCCGTTCGTATTTTGCGTACCAATGCGTCCTTAAACAACATCCATTTTCGTCTGCAATTGCTCTCAAATTTGAGCAGTCAAAAGATTTGCTATTTGGGAAAGAGTCTAATTTATGTCTTTACCACATCTTATATCGCTGATTTTCTTCGAAAACCTCGTAACTGCAGCTTGTTTTAAGCTGCAGGTACGAGGTTTCCATAGAAAAGTAGCGATATGTTTCAATTTTACCTCAATATATAGCTGACTAATCCAGATTTGAATATTCTCAACATCTTGTTAGACATTAATATATTGTGGACCTCTGCCTTCTTCTCGTTCGGAAAGTAAATATCCGGGACCCAAACTTTGTCCATATTTAGTGCGTCAAGGTCGAGTGAATCGTACGCGAACTGAATTGTCTTCGCCAAATTAGCTATCTGCATGCTCTCCCAGGTAAAATGGACAGATAGATCCACGGTGAAATCCTTAAAATAAAGCCAAACCATTGAGTAAGTACAGCGATAGGTCAAATGTGCATGATGTTAGTGTTATTGGAAAACCTCGTAACTCCAGCTTTAAGTAAGCTGTAGTTACGAGGTTTTGCTATACCACCGACGAAGTACAACCCAGACCTTGTCCATATTTTGTGGGTCAAGATCGAGTGAATCGTACTCAAACTGCGATGTCTTGGCCATATTAGCTATCTGCATACTTTCCCAAGTAAAACGAACAGATAGATCGACGGTGAAATCTTTAAAGTAAAGCAAAACCATTGAGTGAGTACAGCGATAGGTCAAATGTGCATGTACGACTTTGTAGAAAAGCAAAGATGTTGTTGTCTTTGGGCAAGATATCTTTACTAAAGTTTGAATAAGCTGTAGACAAGACAGTTTATCAGCCCAATGATTGGACATCTTCCACTCTTCACTTAGAAGAAAACTGATACTTCGATTTTTGATTTTTTTAAAAAAACGTAAAGTTTAAAATGACATTTCAGAATTTTTTGTCATAAATTTTACTTTTATTTTTATCTGAAAGAGCATATTTCCTTATGAAAATTCTGAAAATTTCAAGCCAAAATAATGCGCCGTTTATGAGAAATTTATATTTTTGTGTTAAAATTGAACAAATTGTTGTGGACAACAGTTCGGATTTATATGCAATTTATCGATTATATCTCAACATTAAATGCGTGTTCCTCGCTTATTGGCAACAGCTTAAAAAAACTAATAGTATTTATACTCATTAGAATAACCAATCTTGGCATCAAGACATACTTTAAAAAATTGAAATTGGAATGAAATGTCCCTTTAAGTATCCGGGACCAAACCTTGCACACCCTTCCCGATAAAATTAAGCCGTAGTTACGAGATTTTATAACAACACCTACGAACTCCGAAAATACGTCACAGCTACCTGGATAAAATCGTTCCCTATCAAAGGAGATACAAGTAGTACAATGTATTAAGAATGATACGCTTAAAGAATATTTAATGGAATATCTTTAAGAAAGCAACATCAATAAAAGCTAGCGTTCCTTTTGAATAAAAAAGATAAGGGAAATAAAAAAGTATTCTGATGATAAAATGATCATGATTTTCAAAATGAGTAAGAAAATGTGACCCGTCACGGTAAAAGGGACCTTGTAGGAAGTGTGAAAAATATCGACCCAAGTCAGTCTGCGCAGTCCGCGCAGCCATAATAGGGCCGATACTTTTCACTTGCATGTAATTTTCTAAATCTGGAATGGTTTCCCTATCTTGCTATATGTTCAGTTTTCGCATACGGGATCTGGTTGACCAGTGCCGAATCTGACAAGTTTGTCAAAAGGGGGTGTCTCAAATCTGCCCACGCATGGATTTTCTTTCAATTCCGCATGATGATAAAGGACCATATACAAGCTATGAAAATGCAATTAGTATCTTAGATAATCCAAACTGGATTCCAAAAAGCCACCTTGACTTATTCCTACTATGACATGAAACATGGTCCCCTTTTCATGTGTCCCAAAACCTTAGTTTTGTGTATTTTCAAGATCTGTCATTTGAATTTGATCCGAGACACATAAGGCATTACATTCATACCAGAAAAGGTATTTGAGGAAATTATTATGAATGTTTATTATTGAATTAATCATGCAAATATGCATATTTGTCTGCAAAATTTTGGAAAATAGTAAAATTGAATTCCAAAGTTAAGTATGTTGGAGTCTTTGTCAAGATTCCATATTATCACAAAAACATGCTACATATTTCTTCTTACTTTGAGCTAAGTTATATAGAAATCCAAAACCGGTAACAATGTCATATAATACATATTATTGATGAAGGTGATGTTTTGGTCTAAAACTTGTATTCAGTAAAAATTTGATTGTGATCCTAAAACATTTTTATATTCAGTAAAAATCAACTGTAGCATACAGTACAAACCTACAGCAATATTCATGTCCAAAAAACTCATTGAAAAAAACATAGATTAAATATAAATATTACTTTTATTTACAAAATTACATGTATGGAGCATACGTATATCGATTGCCAGTTTTCTTTACTATTTGGTGACAATGTCTATGCACCAATTTTAGTGAGACTATGACATGCAATAAATGTCAAGCCAAATGTTAAGAAATTGAAAAGACGCTTAGAACTGGTACGGTAAAGTATCAAAAGTTGCCCTTCCAGGTAACCAATACATAACCAAATGTTTATGCTCTAAGCGCCACAAATGAACTAACATGATATGGAAGGCCCCCCTATGATTCAGTTAAAGACCGTTACAGCATTATATCTTTCCAGTTACACATTTGAAAATGTGCTTTTTTATTTCAAACGTGGCCTTATTGGGATAAAACAGGGTGCAATTATTTCCTCAAATTATTTTTCTGACCATAGCTGAACCTGTATTGATACACAATTTATACACATTTCAATGATGCAATATGATTAACATGTTGATTAGCCATCAATAGCCCTTGATAGTCACACGGGAGCTGGATTATCTGTTTCTGAGGCATTACAACAATATTTTCACACTTGCACGATTATCAAATGCCATCAGAGAAATGGGTGCTTTTTCTGATGTGCTTTCTCATGTTTCAAATGATCTATAAATAACTCTTGCTGTTAGCTTTCATGAATCACGACTGACTTGAATAATCTAAAATGATTTTATAGAAAATCTCCTCTCTTTTTTGTACAGTAGGTACACCTGGGACAAGATATAATGTGAACCGGGACGAAAATATTGTAACCAACTTTGAAGTCTACCCCTTAGCAAACTTATATACAAAATTTAAAACCTCATGGCTGTGTAAAGCTTTAAAAAAGAGCTTATTTTTATTATATGAAATCTGGCCCCTTTTATGCTGCCACAGCAACAAAGGTTTATGACAAAATGATATTCTAATACACAGAGTTGTACTCCTTTAACCCAGGGATACTTTTTATCAAGTTTCAAAAGGATTTACTTATTAGATTGGGAGAAAAAGAATTTTTGAGAAAATGCCAACAGACAGACAGACACACGGACAGATGACAGGAAATGACCGAAAAAATGCCTGGCATCTTGATTTGTCCTCAGATAAACTAAAATAACCAAAAAAGTAAACAAAACATTTGAAAAAGTCATTTTTTTAAAAAATCTTAACTTTGTCCATTCTTGGAAATGTGCACTATTCAGGGGGGAATTCCAAAAGCAACATGTTACCGGTTTTATTTTTTCTCGATATTTCACGATAATCATCAGTATATTTGTGCGCAACTTTTACATAATTTTCAAATCTTGACAAAAACTGGAACAAAGAAAATTTTAGAAAAGAATTTGCTTAAAATATTTAAAAACAATGAATTTTTGGGTTACACCCTTACATCAGTTGATATAAAACAGTTTTTTGTTCATAGTTATATGTATTTTTGTTTCATACAGGATCACGGACTACTGGGCATTGTTTTTAGAATAAAGTACGCGATGAAACTTACAACCAGAACTCTTGCACACTGTTTTAATCAGGGTACCCTCTTTTTTCATGGTGACAACTTAAAATTCCGAGAAAATTGTTTTCTGGAATGTGCGATCTGAAACATTTCATGAATATGAACCGTTATCTAGTGTACTAACTTCACGCCAAATTTCATTAAATTCCGAGCGTGGGCAGACTCCCATGTTATTTTTCCTATTCGTGAGACACCCCCTTTGGATTTTTGGAGTTCGGATAAGGTCTTTTGTAGCGTGACGGGTAACAAATATAGACAATGCTACCACCATCATCATGAACTCTTACCATGTTAGCTTCGTTGATGGAGTCTATACTGTTTACAATCAGGTCACATTCTATAAACATCGGCTTGGCTGAAATAAAACATGTGATCCGTCAGACGAAGCTTTAATTTTCTCCTAAACAAGCCCTAGTTTTGACGTCGATAATGATATAAACATCGAAAATAGAAAGAACAGAAAATAACTAACATTAATTTCCTCATCTCAATACATGTTATATCTTTCTAGTGTTATATACTTTAACTGAAGCAACATCAAGTTTGCTTTCTGCATGACGTTTTAAGTTAGTACAATATAAGGAAGAAATTGTTGCTTAGATAGTTTGAGCCTTTTCTCTGTTACAATTTCCAAGCTATGATGACTGATTATGGTAGACAACTCAGGTACTCTAATGGGAGTATACCCTTGAACAGATTCACTGGACGTCAGGAATATTCGGGCGATGTCGTAAACATTAGGCAGTGGAACGTTCGACCGCCCTATGTTCACGATGTCGCCCGGATAGGTTCGGTTACGTAACGAATGTTTTAGATGTCGCACGAAAGAATCCGACATAGAAAAAATTCATTAGGTGCGAATTACCTTAAGAGAACGTTTTCAAAGCAGATTCCTGAAAATTTTGTCTCCTTCAAAATAAACAGTAGCTACGCTACTTTGAACGTTGATCAAGGAGTACATTAACATCGAATTAAAGAAACCTTTTAGGGTAACCTTGCACACCATTATTGACATTCTATCCATAATATATCAAGTAGCTACCTCACGGTGTATAATCATGTGACACAACAGTTTGAAAAAAACTCCAATAAATAACTTCGTTAATACTGGACCGATTTGAATTCGGTTTGAAGCAGAGAATGTGGACAGACGTCACACACAAGATGGACGTGGTTGGTTTTTGAAAAATCAACTGATAAAAAAGTTATTGAAGATAAATCAAAATTTTGGTTTATCTTCAACAACTTTTTTATCAATTGATTTTTCAAAAATCCAACACTTCCAGCTTATTCCTGGCAATTTTCCACCTTCTCTGCTTCAACCCGAATTCAAATTGGTCAAGTATTAAAAAAGATATTGAAGATTATCGGAAATTCTTAGCCACGTGATTATACACCGTGTACCTGGTTTGTGCATTCGTTCTAATTGGTCGATAGACTATGGAGTACCCAGGTAATATTGCGAATTATCACCAATGCCGTGTGTTTTTTCATTTACGTATGTAAATCGCACCGTCCAAAAATGATCCTTGGTCGCATATATCCAAAGAACTTAATAATGAGTCAGAATCTGACAAAAACACGTCCCTTAACCCTTTCCCAAACGGCAAAATTTTAGGGTGATCTACTTCAAAAACTGCCACAAATGACAAAATGGAATTTGGTAAAGATAGAATTTGTGTAAAATATGGCGTTGAAAATATTGAGACAAAAGGAGAAACTGCTGATTAGCAGCAGTTTCTTCTTATGTTTCGATGTTTTCCCAAGCCTTTTCAAATAGGGACGTCAAAACCAGGTCTTGTTTGGGAAAGGGCTAAAAAGCCTTTACACACAGTCTGACAAGGAACCATGTTGTGCTCTTATAACTTCATCGTGGTCTATATCAACCACTTGACAGTAACATTGATGCTGGCTAGACTGCATCTAGGCACAGTCTGATCTTGAGAATTGGCTGTCCCAAATGTTATAAGGGACTTTTTTCCAAATCTTGGTTCATATGTAATTGAGATGGTATTGTAGGACCGATTTTGGTATATATAAATGATATACAGTCAACACTCGTTGTGTCGAAGTCGGAGGGACAGCCACAATACATCGACTTATCCGGAGTTCGACTGATCCTAATATTTGCAGTTTAGATTTAAGGTTTACGAACTGAGAATGAAATGCAGAGCCAGAGGCGAAATTTGAAAAGTGCCAGTAATTCCTAAACTGTGATACATTTCCATTCCAAATACAAACTTAAGCATTTTGTATGGTTTAGAATTTTGAATTAATGCATACTTATGGAAATATTTGACAAAAATATTCAAAATTACCTCCCTTGCATATGAATATAGAGTAAAATAATATTTGTGAATTATTTTCTTCCTGAAGCATAATCTTGAAATCCGGCCTGGTGAATCAACTTATGTGAAGTGTATTTACAAGTGTTTGTAATTTGATGCATTTCGTATGGCTAGAAAGTAGTGTTTTCATTCTCAGTTCGTAAACCTTAAATGATATTAGGCCATATTTGTTGCTCGTCATGTACATTCCAAATTGAAATATAGTAGGAAAAGGAAAGAAATTGCTCGATACGAGCAATTTCTATCCTTTTACTACTAAATTTCAATAGCTATCCTTATTTCGAAATTACCTTGTTTCATTGACGGGACTAGACTTTCACTTCGACTTAAGCGGAAATTCGACTCATCCGATGTCGAGATAACGAGAGTCGACTGTAATTATACAAGGTCCAGGGACATTCTGGCCATTGCATTTGCCAACGTTGCAGGTATTAGCCTCATAGTCCAATTCTGTCGTAAATTATTATAGACAATGAATATGCCTAATTTTAAAACATATGGTAACGGTAAGAAGGCTAATTGTCGATTTAGATTCTTAAAATAAAAAGAAAAAAAATCCGGTGTCGGTTTATCATTTTGGTCCGAATGTTCTAGACAAGCAGAATAAAGATAAAAATCGACAAGGAAAGAGGAGAAACAACCAATAAACTCCTTCCCCCTTACACTTAGCGGGAACATAGTAAGTGATGTTACTTAAATGCTAAAAATTGCTCTCAAATTGTCGACAATTTTATACAATGCCAGGTATTCCCATTTTAACACGGCATCAAACGTATAGTAAAACAATAACACAATAAATAATTCGCCCATTAAAACTAACAGCTTATAACGCTTCATTCAACCATTAAACGTGGCAACGATTTATTGTTGCTACTTTACGCATTGGCAACGATTTATGTCTTGTACGCGTAAACATCTTTTCCTTTTCGATTTACTTATGAAGAAAAGCGTATAGCGCGTCTGGTAGAAATATACATTGGCTCGTTTACATGACGTCATTCATTTTTCACGGTGATAATGTTTTAGATTGGTCCAAACTGGAAGCGGTTACCGACGAATAAATAAATGTCGAGAAAATTAGATAGATAAGAGTATGCACAATAGGGAATGAAAAGTCTTACTAGGCAAAGATTAGAATTCCCGAAAAAAAAACCTCAAATAAATTTCATTCATATGCGTAGGAAGGTTTATAATATGTAGTCCGTCTGATGACCCAGGTAAAAAATAATTTCGCTGCACCCCCCAAGGTACCAAGGTTGTTATATACCATTTTAAACCTTGAAATGTGCTCGATTCGATGCACGATGTTGTCAAGTTGTAAACCTATGCAGGTCCCGTGTAAACACACAAATATGTGGGTGGGGTAATATAACAAATAAATTATTTGAAATGCATTTGTCAAATAGAACTCCTCTTAAAGCCAGTCACTTACGATTTTACTCATGGGAATTCATCAAATTACTATCAAATAAACCAGAAGAGATACACAAAACAAATTTCAATCGATTATATGCAGACAAAATGCTCAGATATCTCGCCAATTTGCATATGGTGGGTGAGGTAATTTATACACAGTAAAATACTTAGCCACACAAACAAATACTCGCATTTTTGTTCTAAGAAACGTTTGTTCAACCATTTACAGATTAAAAACAATCTTAGTTAATCATCTTCACCTAATATCTTAACAGATATAAACAAGACACAGTTCTATACCGATCTTTAAAATACCCCCTCTTTCCTATTTCTTGCAACATAATCCGCCAGGTGATATTAAATAAGGGCGCTATCTAAGGAATTCTCTGCACCCGTACCCTTGATGTACCAAGGCTGTTATATACCATTTTAAAGCTGGAAATATGCTGGATACGATGCACGCTGTTGTCAAGTTGTATCCCTGTGCAGGTCCCGTGTAAACAAACACATATGTGGGTGGGGTAAGATAACAAATACATTACTTGAAATACATTTGCCAAATAATTGTTTTCTAAAACCCAATTTCTTAGGACTGTGCTCATTCAAATTCATTAATTTACTTTCAAATAAATCAGATGAGATATACAGAATACGTTTCAAACGATTATAAGCAGAGCAAATGCTCAGATAATTCTTTATTTTGCATGGTTGTGAGGGGTGTTTTATAAACAGTAATATACTTAGCCACACAAACTTATAATCGCATTATTGTTCTGTGAAACGTCTATGCAACCGATTACAGATTAAACAAAACTTATTTGGATCTTAGTCAAACACATTTCCTCTATATCTTAACAGATACATACGATACACTGTTTTAGACTGCACTTGAACCACCACCCCCTTTAACTTACAACATAGTCTGTTAGATAATATCACACAAGAGGGCTATTGAAGGAGTTGCTGCATCCGACCCTGATGTACCAATGCTGCTATATACCAATTTAAAGCTTGAAATATCCTGGATACAATACACGTTGTTGTCAAGTTGTAAAGCAATGCAGGTCCCGTGTAAACACACAAATACGTGGGTGGGGTAGGGTAAGCATTTTTTATGCAAATTTAAATTTGTCACATATAAATCGTCTTAAACTCGCCGTTTTTAGCTCGACTTTTCGAAGAAAATGAGAGCTTATATGTCACCCGGGCGTCGGCGTTGGCGTCGGTGTTGCAACAAAGGTTAAAGTTTTTTCAAACATCAATAACTTCCATACTATCAAAGGGATTCAACCCAAACTTGGAATACTTATTCACCATCACACCCTCAACCTTACTACCAGGGCCCATGACCCTGGCTCCACTATATTTGGAGTTATACCCCCTTTATACTAAGTAACTTACAAAGTCGAGCGCGCTGTCTTCGGACAGCTCTTGTTTTAAATGTTCTCACTCAAAATTGAAATGCTTGCCATTATGATTGAACTTACCACAAGCGATTTACAAAACACATTTCATTCGATTACACCAAGAAAAAGAAAAAGACGGATCCATGATTTCTTTAATGTGGATTCAACTTTAACTTACTGAATTCTAATGAATAAGAAATTGATGTCAGAGCCGCGGAATCTTGCTACAATCTTCTGTCTGTGACCTGTGTTAGTGGAATTTGGAAACATAGCCTCGTTTTAACCTAAATTGGGGAAAACTAAATAATGTATTACAGCCACAAATTTTACTGTAGGTTTGTAAAATACACTTGTAAATACTTTCGTTGAGAAACTTCATCAAAACTGTTTGTAAATGAAGAAATTTTCTTATTTTTGGGAAATATGGGTCCCCATTGGGACTGTTTACTCAAGAATTGGTTGGAATTATCAGTCTCAATCTAATAACGATTAGATTGTGATCAGAAAAGAACTATTACAGAGATTCTTTTTGTGGTGATTCACACCACAAATGTGCTATCGGTGCACATAATCGCACAATGCTTATAATCGTGATGGCTGTCTTGATTATGATAATCATAGGCCCCAGCCACGTAAGAGCTATTAAACTGATTGTAACATGTTTTCATAATTAGTTTATATTTGTAAATTGTGTGGTGAAATGAAGTCTGAAACATAAGTTTTGCTAATTAAAACGAAGTCAAATCGAGACTTGCTGGTCCTTAATGGCACAAAATGAAATACGTCTTAGACTATATGACCATTACAATGCTTATCAAGGTTGTATGATTATAAGAATTCATACGTTGTCGTTAATGAGAAAACGATATATATTCATTGATTGAGTGGGAGATATATTGGAATTTATTTTTCCGATTCACACCAAAACTTTCAGAATGAATATCCAAAGTAGACTACTAATCCAAATTGCATATAGAACAGACGAAACGTGATGGTTAATAGTGTACAAAACCATATTGTGAACGTAAGGCTTAACGTCAAATTTATTACGAAAGCTTGATCATTAGGTTATGATATGCACACTTTTCGCCATAAGATGGGGAATTATCAAATTGTATCTATATATACTTATCAAATCGCCATCAAATCTTTTCAACTAAAACTTCACCCTTTTCAATTAAATTCTTGTTAAAGCTAGATTTTTATATCGTGAATCACGATGACATGATTATTAGCATCACTGGAAATGAATATGAATATCCACGGAAAGCTTAAAAAGTAGACTTTTATTATAAAGATCTTGTATCACAATAATAAAGGTTTGTAACAATTATGTGGTTAAAGTGTAGGACATATCGGTGTGGTACACAAGATTGATATAGCAAAATGCGAATGACCAGAATGACCAAATTAAAAAGAGGAGATAAATGTACATGTAACTATTTCAGATGGATAAATGGAGTAAACAACATAAAATACTTAATTGTAATAGACATAGAATAACATATATAAGTTTGGAAATGAAGATAAATAATGACAAACTATGAAAAAACAACAATGAAATTAAAATCTATGCGCAATGCCCAAACCATCATCAATTTTGTGACAAAATCAGTAACCTAACGTTATCAAATTTTATCAATCAGTGCATTTTTGTCGTATTGAATTCGCGTCCTTTAGAATTCCAAATCAAACGAGTTTTGATATACATAAGACATTATATTATACAAATTAATGATAAGAGAGACCACGACGGTGGTGTATGCTTACATGGAGTTACAAATAATAATAATACAATATAATATTATAAAACACCCCTTACTTGTATGCCCTAGGTCGTATGATTGGCATAGTCTTGTCAACTTTGTGAAAATTGGTCAAAACCATCATCGAAGACCCAGGTAACTCACACCATTACGTCCCCTGTCAAAAATTAGCAACTAATCTTTTGTATTAACAGACGAAAATGCATGCAAAACGTTTAATCGATCCGTACTCTCAGATATGCGCTCTCTTTTAAGGACCGTTTTGGTTTGATCTTCCCTAAATAAGTGACGAGAGAATCACTGAAATGACAGCATTCGGTCAGCTGTAATACCAATTGAATTTTAAGATATTGTCACAGAGCTTAAATACATCGTGGTATATGAAAGTCTCCGAGGTTGAGTAAAACATAACACATAGATGTAAGCTTAGAAAAAAAAAATTTAGCAATTTTTCGAGGACAGTAAACTACGCTGGTCTGATTTATTCAAAAGTGCAATGATAAAAAGTTAAATTGCAGCATCTTCGATAAGGGCATAGAATGCCCAGTTTATCACAATATCTGAATTTTGTCCCTCATTTTTCGTAAATTTATAAAAACAGATAAAGATCAAGAAATGTACAGAATAATTTGAGAAAGTGGAAACATGAACTCAACAAACCCATTCTCCAAAAGAAATTTTTTACTAAGCCCGTGAAGGTATTTTACTCTAAAAAGGGTCATTCAGAAATTTCAAAACTGTATTAGTAATTAAACGTTAACAATTACATGTTTTTGTGAATCTTTCCTGTCCTCAAATTCATTTGTATTCATTTTCCAGGTCAAGGCAATCAACGTGAATGTTCTATGCATCTATTCCATGTGTAAATCTTCTGTTGGTGGCCATCTTGGACGCTATCATGCTATTAGTGCGTTGTCCAATGATATTACAGTGAAATCTTTTGGAGTCACCAATCAATATATCTCTTATATTAAAGAATTATGAAACATTTTCATTTTATGCTCCTGCACGGATTGATGATCCATACAATGTTCTGTTTATGTCTGTTAAATTGGGTGACGATGTTGTACCAAGGTCCAAATAAGTTGTATTTAATCTATAAACGGTTGTACAAACGTTTGAAGAAACAATAATACGAGAATAAGTTTGTGTGGCTACGTATTTAATGTGTATAAAATATCCAAGCAACTATATGCACATTAACTACTTTTCTGGAATCATTCATACGTATAATCGATTTAAATGTGTTTTATATATCACTTTTGTTTAGTTTAGTCATAATGCATACACTTGAGTGAGAATATTTATGATAGGGTGGGTTTAAGTCGATTTATATTTGACAAATGTATTTCAAATGATTTATTTGTTGTCTTACCTCACCCACATATTTGTGTGTTTAAACGGGACCTGCACAGGTTTACAACTTGACAACATAGTACATCGTATCCAGCATATTTCTAGCTTTAAAATGGTATATAACAACATTGGTACATCTGGTCGGATGCAGCAACTCCTTCAATAGCCCCCTCGTGTAATATTATCCATTAGGCTATGTTGTAAGTTACAGGGGATGAGAACATTTTCAAGTGCAGTCTAGAACTGTGTCTTGTTTATATCTGTTAAGATGTAGGGAGAAGGTGTTTTACTGAGATCTAAAAAAGTTGTATTTTATCTGTAAATGATTGGACAGCCGTTTCACAAAACAATAAAACGATTATTTGTTTATGTAGTTAAGTATATTACTGTTTATAAAACACCCCACCAACCATATGCAAATTGAGGAGATATTTGAGCATTATTTCTGTGCATAATTGATTGAAATTTGTTTTATACATCTCTTCTGGATTGTTTGATAGTAGTTTGATGAATTCTAATGAGCATGTTCCTTCTTGGGGTTCGAGACGACTTTGTATTTGACAAATGTATTTCAAATAATCTATTTGTTGCCTTACATCACCCACATTTTTGTGTGTTTACACGGGGCCTGCACAGGTTTACAACTTGACAACATCGTGCATTGTATTCAACACATTTCAAGCTTTAAAATGGTATCTAACAACATTGATGCATCGAGGCATAGGGGTGAAGCGATCTTCTTAAAAAGGTCCCCTTATTTGAAAAAAAATGACGGACTATGTTGTAAGATACAAGGAAAGAGGGGACATTTTCAAGAGCAGACCAGAACTGTGTCTTGTTTATATCTGATACGATATTGGGTGTAGATGTTTTACTTAGATGTGAATAAGTTGTATTTGATCTAAAAACGGTTTTACAAACGTTTCATGGAACAGTAATGTGATTATTTGTTTGTGTGGCTGAGTGTTTTACTGTGTATAAATTTCCCCACCCACCATATGCAAATTGACGGGATATCTGAGCATTATTTCTGCGTATAATTGATTGAAATGTGTTTTGTATACATCTTCTGGTTTATGCAATTGTGATTTTATGAATTCGAAAGAGTACATTCATAAGTGATTTGGTTTTAGACGGTTTCTATTTGACAAATGCATTTCAAATAATTTATTTGTTATTTTACCCCACCCACATATTTGTGTGTTTACATGGGATCTGCACAGGTTTACAACTTGACAACATTGTGCATCGTTTCCAGCATACTTCAAGCTTTAAAATGGTATATAACAACCTTGGTACCTAGGGGGGTGCAGCGAACTCCTTAAATAGCCCCCTTATTTGATTTCATCAGACGGACTAATGGGGGGGGGGGGGGGGGCAAATGTTGAAGTGAATGGAAATATGGGTGTATTATGGGGGGGGCATAGAGGGCAGGCCCCTTTTCTAAATTATTGGGGGACTAGCATCCCTGCCCCACCTCTTCCTACGAATATGTTCATATGAACATCTTTGCGTTTGATATGTTCCAAAGAGTTTAACCAAAATTTTATCGCAAAGGTCGTCAAAGAAAAAAACATTGTTTTGGCAAAGGTTAACCCTTTCCCAAACCATATAATTTTGGACCGTTCCAATTCGAAAAGTGATGCAGATGATAATTTTGAAGTGAATAAAGACAGGTTTGGTGTACAATATAGCACAGAAAACATTGAGACAAAAGGAGAAACTGCTGGTTATCAGCAGTTTCTTCTTTTGTCTCAATGTTTTCCCAAGCCTTTTCTAATAGGGACGACAAAAGCAGGTCTTGTTTGGGAAAGGTTAAGACACATTTTTAAATTTCAAGCGTGTTTTATGTTATTTGAATTTATCCAGAAATCCCCAAAGCATGCATGTAATCTTTCTGTATGTTTAGTGCGGGGGCGGTGGAAAGATACTTTACCCCTAATTACCTAGCATATAATGTGAACTGGATAGAAAAAGGCTTTACGAATTATCAAGAGAGAAAAGGGATGTTTTCATGAAATGTATATCCGAAATTCAAAGAAACGTTAAAGGGGGACGAGCTAGGCTGTCGAAAATGCAAATGGCACAATAATTACAAACCAGAAATAACATATGAAATTACCAACCTGAAGGGGTAGATCATTTATGCCCATTATTACCACTCGTCGAGCTTTATTAAGTATAAAAATCCAAGTCAATTAATAACATGCTGGTCGTCCTTGTTTTTGTTTTGTAACGGCTACATATGCCCAAACTTCAAAAATCATTTACGTCAGAGATACGTCATCTGTGCTCGGCGAGATTTACACACCGTACAACCGGCTGCATAGAAAGTCAGCGAAGACAGATTCGGCATATGATGTCATGTGCAAGGTAGGTCAAATGAATTTACTTTTATAAATAAACGAAAGGATCTTTGTTATTCTATAGTTGATAAATACGCGTATAAATGTTCAGTGCTTGTACAAAATAAACCTTTTCACGTATTCCTCGCAAATAAGGTCACAGTCATCGACACAGCCGGTTGTACGGTGTGTTAATATCGCGGAGGTGTGTCTCGTTGACCTTGACCTTGTCTTGTTTTGAAGTAAAAATAGAATGTGTAGTTTACACGCTTGCAAAGGATTGATCTATAGCAAAGGAAAGATGGTTTTCGCCGAGATTGAGGTTTTTATGCATTGCTAATTGTTTTTCCATGCACAAATATGAGTTCCCGAACATTTCGGAAACATAATAACATAGAATGAGCCCCTTTAAGGTTTACGAACTGAGAATGAAATGCAGAGCCAGAGGCGAAATTTGAAAAGTGCCAGTAATTCCTAATTTGTGTTACATTTCCATTAAAAATACAAATATTTATAAGCATTTTGTATGGTCTAGAATTTTGAATTAATGCAAACTTATGGAAATATTTGACAAAAATGTTCAAAATTACCTCCCTTGCATATGAAAATAGAGTAAAATAATATCTGTTTACAAATTATTTTCTTCTTAAAGCACAATCTTGAAATCCGGCCTGGTGAATCAACTTATGTGAAGTGTATTTACAAGTGTGTGTAATTTGATGTATTTCGTATGACTAGAAAGTGGTGTTTTCATTCTCAGTTCGTAAACCTTAAATGAAAACATGTTATTTGCATTAGCATAACCGTAAGGATCAGGGTGATTTTATTTAGTATTTAATTTTTTCCTGTTATGACGTCTTTATGATAGTATATCTTAGTGCTTTTGAATGGTGTATACAGCTTAGACCTTAACTCATTCCCAAACAAGACCTGGTTTTGACGTCCCTAAGAGTTAATGCTTGGGAAAACATTGAGACAAAAGAAGAAACTGCTGATAACCAACAGTTTCTCCTTCCCAGCAGGCAAAAGACGTCACACAGACGTCTTTTTTTGGTTGAATAGTGGTCACGACGTCATATAACCAAATATCGACCAGAAAAAGACGTCTGTTTCCAGACGTAAAATAGACGTCCTAATAAGACGTTTTTATGACGTCTTTTTCGGGGTGTGGTCGCGACTTCAACGTGAACACAACGTCTCTCCACAGACTTAATTTCAACGTCATCTTAATTACGTCTTAGGGACCTAGATTTATTGACTAAATTCCAATAATGATGTTTTGTAAACACTTTTTTCCTATTGATAGGCAACATCAATAAGACATGTCTAATCCTTTCTCGAACAAAACCTGGTTTTGACTTCTCTAATAGAAAGGTAGGTATAAATTGCAAAAAAAAAAAAAAAAAAAAAAAACCCATAGGCCTAGAGATATTAGCAAAAGTTGATAATCGGTAATTTCTTCTTTTGCATAAGTTTTTTCTGCGCTATATTGTACAGAAGTACATTCTTTGTCAATATCGTTTTTTAAACATGGGCTTCATGTTGGATCATCCGAATTATTTTGTCGTTTTAACGGCGTTTAAACTGTAATTAGTCTGTTCAAATCACTAACATAATCTTATCAATTAGTGTGTTACAGTATATTAAAGGGAAATAATTAAAAATGTTGACAATAAATCATGTTTTTACAAAGCGTTTATGTAAAGAAAGCATTTGGCTTAATAATCCTATATGATTCTGTTAAAAGAAATTAAATTGTGTACACATTTTCAAAAAAAGATAGAAATAAATCTAGACATAAAATTATATCAAGAAAACATATAGATAGTTATAGAAAGCCTCGAAAGTGTTAAGACAGTTAAGACCAATTTCTAGGTATCAAACCTTAGAAAATGTGTGAAGGTCGTCAGACATACCTGGCGATACCTTATTCCTCTATGATGGGGAATAATTACCCCTACTGAGCGAGAAGCTCTGGAAGGATTTCATCTTCGATCAACACCAAACGAAAGCCAATAGAAAAAGTGGTCGGTTTTACATTGAAAAGACGTCCTTTAGAGACGTTGGGAAAACGTCTTTTTCTGGTTGAATTTGATATAAGGAAAGACGTCTTTTTCAGACGTCTTTTCAACGTCATTAAGTGACATTGTTCAGACGTCTTTTCAACGTCATTAAGTGACGTCTTTTCAACGTCACTTAATGACGTGGAAAAGACGTCGGGAAAAGACGTCTTTCCTTATATCAAATTCAACAAGAAAAAGACGTCTTCCTGACGTCTCTAAAAGACGTCATTTCAACGTAAAAACGACCACTTTTGCCAGCTGGGTTTTGTCTCAATATTTTCTATGCTATATTTTACACAAATCCTATCTTTAATAACATCCGTTTTGTCCTTTGTGTCATTTTTTGAAATGGATCGTCCTAAAATTGTGTCGTTCGGGAAAGGGTTAATATGTAAAACAATACATATAGGATTGAACACAGGAGCTAGGACCCGGAAATATGTACATTGTGGCACTAGGTTAGTTTAAACATATAATTTATTGCCATAAAAGTGTATATACATGTGCAAATTCCTTTCACCAAGTGAAAAATCATCAGTTGACAAAGGGTTCTGGCCACAAGTTCAAGCAACTTAGATACTGTCATTTCCTTCCATTGTGACACTAAAGACCAACATGGATCTAGAACAGCCTAAACATACGCTCAGTCAGATCAAGACACATATGTGACTCTAAAAGGGACATTACCATGAGCCCGAAAATGCAAATTTGTACAAAGTGATCCGACACGGCACAGGTCAACCAGATCCCGCATGTGACTAATGAACGTATAGTAAGATACGGAAAATATTCCAGATTAAGAAAAGTACAGAAAGTGAAAAGTATCGGCCTTAGTCTGGCTGCGCGGAGTGCGCAGACAGACTAGGGTCGATGTTTTTCACACATCCGATAAGGTTCCTTTTGGCGCGACGATTCACATATTTTAGCTTCATCAATATCTTTGGCAACTCTAAGATATCAGCATTGGTGCCGAAAAGATTTCACATAGAAACACGGTAGCTAAAATGCAATTATAGCTCTTTTTCTAGATCCTGGTCTAAATAAATAAAAAAAAAACTTAAGGTATTTTACCCCTAATGAAATTCGAGCGACGTCGGCATTATTCGTGCGACGTCGAAAACATTCGGCGGTGGTATTTTTCACCGCCAAATGTTTATGGCTGCGCCCGAATAAGTTCGGATACGTAACAACGACGCTCGTAAAATCCGATGTTTTATGAATCTCAAAATGGCCACATTACGGGTATTCTACCTTAAGGCCTACCTGCATGCGCAAATATATTTTGGGGGTTCAGGAAACTCATTATTATGTAGGAAAACACAGTTGTTGTGAGTGTTTGGTGCACTTTGGATAAGTATTTCTATTTGCTGTGGGGCATCGTTAAAACAAGAGCAGCTATCAATTTCGTACTAAGAATTTTATTAGCGATAAAGTTTACCACTTATCGAAACCAGCGTTATCATATTTGCCCACAAAAACGTGCCGAGGGCACATATACTTTTGATATAAAGCACCAAATTGTAGAATTAAATTATCTAGTGTATCGTGCCGTAATTTCTTACGAAGAAATAGTATTTCGTCGGCTTTGTAAGAAAACAACGCTGGCGTTTTATTAATACATAAGCGTAAACCCAGTTTAGTTTTAGCACAAAATTCATTGCAATCAATTTGAGTCTGGAAAAGCGGATCCAGATTAACCCTTTCCCAAACAAGACCGGGTTTTGACTCCCTTAATAGGAAAAGATTGAGAAAATATTGAGGTAAAAGAAGAAACTGCTGATAATCAGCAGTTTCTTCTTTTGTCTCAATATTTTCTACGATATATCATGCACAAATTCTATCTTTAGTTATACACATTTTGTTGACTGCAGCATCTGTCAAATTGGAACTACTTTATTTTTTGCCGTTTGGGAAAGGGTTAACCTGTGAATACAGCCTGACAAAGGTGCACGCTTTTCTCTAACAATTCCATTGTTTCCTGAAGCAAGAAACTGTAAGGCAGTAAAATGGATTCTTATAAGAGCACGTTTGACCTAAGCATGTTATGGAAGAAATGGTCATCGAAATGCTATGAGTGCACGGCCTTTCAATGTCTAGAAGTATGGCTGTCTAAAATACTATAGATCCTAGTGACATCGACTCATTTACACGTATACATACATACAAAATGATTAAGATCAAATTTACGACGACATTCACACTAATCCTTCTCATGATATTAACGACATATTCAGGACATGTTCCTCTATTTTTAAGTAAAAGTTTGGCAGGCAGTATAAACTAAGATCAGTCTGCACATACGTGCAGTCTGATCTTAACCTACAGTGTCTCCTTGTCCAGGTATATGCATTGCGGACAAAAACTATAGTCACATGCATCATACTTACTGCCATCTAGCCTGGTTGGTAGACGTACGATGACATGCACACTAACTCTTCTCGTGCAACTCACGCCATATTGCTATAGTAGTCAAAGCTTTGTCAGGCAGAATAGACTAAGACTACATGTAGCCTGCACCAAATGTAGCCTGCACCTACATGCAGTCTAATCTTAGCCTATATTGTCTGTTTTCAACTCAGTTAACCAATTACCAAACGACACAATTTTAGGGCGGTCCAAATTGAAAGATCATGCAGACGCCAATTTCAAATATATGGGATTTTTAATTGTTAGGTCTTTTTGGATGAAAAACATTGTGGGAAATGAAGAAATTGCTTGTCACAAGCAATTTCTTCATTTTCCACAATGTTTTCCGAAGACTTCATCTCTTGGGGAGTCATAAAGAGTCACTGTGTGGTAATGGGTTAATGAGGACGAAAACTATAGTCACATGCATCATACTTACTGCCATCTAGCCTGGCCGGTAGATCACCACTAACTCCCCGATCAAGTACGGTCAGAAAGTCAGTTCTGAAATACAAAGAGCACAGATATGGTAATGCCAGGAGATTTGGTTTATTCGCTAAGATTTATATCGTTTAGTTACAAGTGAAGCGCAAGACTTGGTCAGTTACAAGTAGTTTACCTTATATTGTATTATAAACTTTCGCAAATGTATTATGCACTTAACTGCTCCATTTAAAAAAAAAAAAAAAAAAAAAAAAAAAAAAAAAAACAAATCCCGATGGTGCATTTCGGTATATTCAATTTCAGCATATTTCTCAAATGTAAAAACCCTTTTAAGGTTTATAGCACCTCAAACAAAACACCACTTTCTAGCCATACCAATTGCACCAAGTTACACACACTTGTAAATACACTTTACATAACGTCGGTGTAAAAGCAAAACCTCGTATGTCGATTCTGGCGATTTTCAAAGTACACACTTCTGTGCCCAGCTAAAGACAATTATTGCAGGTTTCGAGATATTTTAACTGACCAGTATTACTGATAAGCCATTTTTGAACAATATGTCCAAATTTTAAGTAACACATTTCAGTTTGGGAAAAGTTATTGCACTTTATTCCCTCCACTTTAAAATTTTCCAAAAACGAGATACGAGGTTTTGCATTTACAACGACGATAAGTTGATTCACCGACCTGGATTTCATGATTTAGCTTCCAGAAGAAAATGATATATAATATTATTTTACTTTATATTCATATGCTAGAGAGGTAATGTAATTTGGAACATTTCAGTTACACATTTCCATAAGTATACATTAATTCGTACAAAATACTTATGGTTGTATACGGAATGGAAATGTAACACAGATTAGGAATTACCGGTACTTGTTAAATTTCGCCTCTGGCTCTTTGGTGCTAATGAGGGGTTGGATACTAGCTTTATTCTATGTGAAGATACGTTTGATAGGTGCTCTTTCCGGTTTGACAATCAACGTTACTTGAAACATTCAGGTACTATTAAATTCTTGAATTCACTGAACTAATTTATCTGCAATTGAAGCGGTTCTTTTAAATATCGATTTACAAACTTAGTTGCAAATTGCTCTGCAGTCGCCGTATGTCATTTGACAGTTACAAATTAAGGTATCCAACCCCTCAAAACACCAAAGACCCAGGTGCGAAATTTGAAAAGTGTCATTAATTCCTAAACTGTGTTACATTTGCATTCAAAATACTAACACAAGCATTTTAAACGGTTTAGAATTTTGAATTAATGCATTCTTGTAGAAATATTTGACAAAAATGTTCAAAATTTCCTCCCTTGCATATGAATAAAGAGTAAAATATTTGTAGATTATTTTCTTCTTGAAGCATAATCTTGAAATCTGGCACGGTGAATCAACTTATTTGAAAAGTATGTGTAATTTGATGAATTTCGTACGGCTAGAAAGTGGTGATTTTTTGAGGGTCTGTAAACCTTAAATCTACACACCTTTTATTTTCGAATGCAGCAATGATGATTTATGCCGAAGGTCGAGAGATCAGCATTGTAAGATATACGTTTTTTGTCAAATGCACATTTTTCCAAAGAATATTTGCTTGCATTCTATTGCAAGGTGAATAAGTTCAGAAAACTGCATCATTCTGGCAGTTAACGGCAAATAGTTTCCAGTCAATTTCCCACTTGGCTTGTCGGATAATGTTAAACTTCACATATCTCAAACATTTTTCAAAACCAAATTCATGAATTCCGAAGCTCAGTAGACGTGAAACGTTCCGATGAACTATTTTCACAGAAACGATTTTTTCACCTTTATTGTTGGCATGTATTGCTCAATAATCCGAGTCTTCTCTGATGTAAATACGCTCTTTGATATTTTGATTTTTCGCTATGTAAATAGCGAAAAATTAAAATATCAAAGAGCGTATTTACATCAGAGAAGACCCGGATTAATTGCTCAAATGCTATGAATGATTAGTAAATATTGTTTATTAGAACATTTTCAAGTAGTTGAAATTTTCTGTGTTCACAATAACTTTAATTTGTTTTACAATTATCACAATTTTCAATTTTTCCAAATATATTATAATTAGAAGAATTATGTTGACTAAAACGAATGGAAATGTGCTGAATACTTGATCAGAATCAGATTGTTGTTCGAATGATTAGATAAATTAAACAGGATAATTTCTTTCTGTAAAGACTGTAACAGTCTTATTGAAGTCCCCACAACATAGATTAGTTGTAATAGATTTTCCAAAAAATCAAAAGCTCAAAATGAAAGACTGAATTCAAAACAATATTGACCGAAAGAGCAAAGGTTGATAAGCTGTGAGATGCAGTTTATCCTATTACAGGTTTGTATATCGTTTTTGTAATGTTTTAATAAGATATAAACTAGGCCTATATGAGAAACCAAATGTTGATACATCAATGAAGAGGAAAATGACCTTATTTTGCCACGATGATTACCACGACGACGACGACGACGACGACGATGATAATGATGATGATGATGATGATGATGATGATGATGATGATGATGATGATGATGATGATGATGATGATGATGATGATGATGATGATGATGATGATGATGATGATGATGATGATGATGACCTTGATGCGATGATGATGATGATTATGATGATGATGATCATGATGATAATAATAATAATAATAATGCTAATAATGCTAATGTTAATAATGCTTATAATAATAATAATAATAATAATAATAATAATAATAATAATAATAATAATAATAATAATAATAATAATAATAATAATAATAATAATAATAACAAAATAATAATAATAATAATAATAATAATAATAATAATAATAATAATAATAATAATAATAATAATAATAATAATAATAATAATAATAATAATAATAATAATAATAATAATAATAATAATAAAAATAATAATAATAATAATAATGTTATGATCATAACACCCCCAGATTCTGATCAGGTCGACAATGTTTGCGTCGCATATATTTACGTATTGATCATGCATGGATCCAGAGCGATTTTATGGATTTTATGGATTATTCATGCGCCAATACAGTCAACGCCCTGGAAAACACTTACCCTCTGGACAAAACGTCTTGATCCGTACATTCGGACATTATATATATTCTTGTGATAGTCTCTTGTCAGTGCTAACAAAAGATTGAATTCGAGAGATCTCAACGTTACTACTTCATTATATTAAATCAACACTTTCGATACTATAAATTACTGAATTTCTATTTCCAATACCCGGTACATTCATTTTGTCATCTGCAACGACTTAATTTGGCCATGTTTGAAATTAGATCTATGCTATTTTAGAAAATGGAAAAAAAAACAATCGTTAAAATCGAACCAAGATTTACGGGATATCTTCGATTGAAAGTATCTGACGCTTGTTTAGAACTTGAAGTTCTGATTGGATTTTAGGCTTGCTGCTTCTAATGACAACCTTTGGCAAGTGCATCGCTGTGTACGCCTTTGTTTCGTTTTCAATGTCCACAACGTCTTCTTTTCAAGAAACTGGTCACTATGTAGTAAAACTGTTTCTTCCACAGAGACACATTACTCCCGAACCAGTGCTCGTCGATATTAACTTTATGCCTAACCAGGGAAAATGTACAATTTGTACAGACTATGAAAATAGCGAACGTATAAACATGTGACTACATGCGTAAGAGTATTTTTGTGTTCTACACCAATCAAATGAAAAAGTATTTTTCTTACCTTTTTTTGCATGACGCAGCAGTCAACAACAAACACACCATAAACCATCTTGTTGTTTCTGTTATCATTGCCGCCATCGATAATAAAACTTTTGTCACGAGTCACTTTGGTTCAGTTTGTTATTACATATTCAAAAGAAAAACTGTTTAAAAATCAACAAAATTGTACAAACAACAAGTCTATTTCACCGGCCTGTAGAACTATTTCCGAGCTTCCTGTAATGGCGGCCAGTATCCGGTGAAATGTATTACTCCGCGCGAGAACCAATATCCGAGTTGATCTCGATATATCACATCACCTAGTTACTGCAGAATTCTGGATCAGAGAGGAAGATATTTAGATATTCTCAGAATATTGCCAGTTTGTCGGGCTACTATTATTTACGATTTTGATGATATTTCAGAAACATTCTATTTCTCATTAGAGTTTTAAAAAAGCCTTTAAACGGTAGCACCCTCCAAAAGCAAAAGAAAGTAACGTTGGATTTGTTGGTCTTAACAACGCAATTTCAAAGATTTGAACAGCATTACAGATCAAGTGCTCAGAGTAAACTTTTTGCTCCTTTCAAATGGGGTTCTATGTTTTCGGCATTAATATTTGAAAGGTACTGATTGGAGAGTTTTAAACACACGATCCACTTTTTTTGCTCTGTTTAATTTCAAAACTAATAATTAGAATTCAATAAAAAGTTTCCGATTTCTATAAGGACGGTGTTAATTTTCAGTTGTCTAATTAATTGCTCGAACTGTATGACTGTATGGAATGGCGAACGCACTTCACGTTTTTTTTCTATCTATAATGTTATGAACAATAGAAATAAGTAAAACAACAACAACAACCATTTTGTGTTCTGGAATAGATTTCGAAGTGAAATAGTGTAGTTTAGTCTTTCGGGAAAGGAGTAATCAAATATGTATGAAATTCAAAATGTTATGATAGGCTCGTACGTGTATTACTAGTACCTTGTGTCAAGACAAATGCAAGTAATGCATCTTGTAACATTCTTTTTATTATTTGCTAATAAAACAAATTAGACCTAATCATTGTATTGTGATTGTTTCTCATAACGAATAATTAGTCAAATCACTGTTACAAATTGAATATTCATAAACAAATTATCTTTTTGGCAAAACACATTGCTAGACAAGAGCTATTGCATAGCAGGTCTTATCCTGCTTTCTTGCATCTTAGTCTACTGTATCTACATTTAACATATTGGACACAAACATAATATTGTTATTTTTTCTATGAAAATAACTAGGAATGTGTTGATCTAATCATTATTCAAGCAGAGACGATTCAAAGTCTTCTCGTAAATTAGTGCGTATACATACATTCGTATCGATACATTCAGTAACCAATTGTCACAAAAAGAAAATGATAAGCCGATATATATTTGGGTATTACATAACACCAAATCTTATTTAGTTTGCGACATTCGAATCCAAACACGGAAATTACCAAACAACAAAAACTACAACACGCCAAAAGTTGATTACAATAGAAAAACATGGTTCAAGGTTTGATGACTCACAATTTATTCTGAACGTGTTTCCAAATTATTCTGCGTAGATGTGATGAACGGTATTTACATGTTTCAAACATGTCTGATTACGCCAATCAAAACATACTTGAGTTTTGACATACCCTAATCCCTTCCTGAAGATGGATCACGTCTAGATTAATTATGTTTCTTTCAAATTGCAACTGCAAAATTATGCCCAAATCGTAAATTCCTGCAAGCGTTTGTTATATCTATATCTTTTGTATAGGATGGCCTACGGTCAAATGGAAAATATTACCAAATCGTAAAAGGAAATATAAAATCGGCCATTAATCGCCGTTTGAAATAAAACCTTCAAAGTTGGTTCAGCCTTATCATTAACATTACATTATCATTACATACACGGTCTGGAAATAGTGA
Source organism: Fragum sueziense (assembly GCA_963680895.1). Classification (NCBI taxonomy): domain Eukaryota; kingdom Metazoa; phylum Mollusca; class Bivalvia; order Cardiida; family Cardiidae; genus Fragum; species Fragum sueziense. Next base: position 19,941,441 of record OY804596.1, on the reverse strand, counting down.
ACAAGCCCATTTGCATAGCTATAACAAAATTCACACCAAAGACGTATCGGCATGTCATAGGTGTGCGTTGTAGAAAAACACGACATGACATCGCAAGCAAAAATATATCTCTGCTTTCTTCCTGAAAGATTGAATTGGATATTGTACTCGTGCTTTGCAAACATTGAGAGGAGCCGGGGCTTTCACCAAGTCTAAGCTCTTTGTTGATACCAAATATAACCGTCCAGCAATTATGAGACTTTTCTACTTTCTAAAACAGTTCAAGGAGTTTGCTTATTCCTGCAAAAAATAATTAGGTACGTCAAAAACATGTTGTGGGTGCGAACGGGTTAAGACTGCTTTGTGACACTAGTCAATCTTCCCTTATTGTGTATCAAATATTGTCGTGTCCTCTGTAAGATTTAGTGTACTATCTATATTAGCACATAATCTGACGTCCAGACGACTTGCATGTCAAATATCTGACAAACTACCGCCATTCTATCAGACACGCTCAGGAAATAGTAAACAAAGATTTGGAAGAAATTGTATCGATATAATGTAGGAACCCGGAAATAACAACGAAGAAGGAGGAGGTTCTTTCCATACGAATTTTATTGACCCAAAACTGAAACCTGTAATAATAAAAAGAATAATAAACAAATGATAAGGAAAATCCTTAATGTGTGACTATCAACCTCTGATAACAGACTTCCGCTAAGTTAAACAGGCAACGCGGACTTAATGTTATTCAATGCTTCGGAATAAACTTGCAGAGTTTTTGGCAGAACCATATAGTCCAAATGCCTAGAACCCAAACACAACAAATTCACAAAGTCTGTTATCAGAAATTGGCATCCACACAATAGCCATGAAAATTGCAACATCTGATACAATTTTCCTTCAGTATGAATTTACAAGCCTTAAATGCAAAAATCTTCATGCAACTTCCAAATAGAAACTATAACATGACAGATTTCATAGCATAGGTAACAGCTTACAAAGTAAAGCATCATAACCAAATCTTTAATAACAGATACATGACGGTTTGACCTAATCTTATCAAACTTAGCTTATGGTGATGTCACCCTACAGAAATGCTATAAAGAGTTCAGAGGGGAATGAGTATTCGCCTTACTGAACGCAGTATAACATTAACACATCAGTCTGCAATAAGGCAATGATTCGACGCCATGTTACAACACCACGATTGCAAACCCAAAAATACATGTTACACTCACCCTAAATAAGGGTTTCAGCAATGCGACATCTGTACACTTTTGAGCACGCCACAGGAATGTAGTATAGATGCTGCAAAGACATTGCAAACAAAACCCATTACCATACTATCAAGTAATCTCATGCAGACTCGACATTTCTCTGACAAAATTTCAGTCATGTGATAAACAAATGCCATGAAATTTTGTAGAGAAATGTACATCAATACTAACTAAAGCTAGCCTTGGTTCCATAATGCTTCTAAGTGCTAATATTTGTTACAAAATAAACAATATTTTGAGCTAATTGGGGTCTAATGCTGTTTCCAACCGCATTGGTGACAATAGTCTATCACGCCAGATGGCGCACCTAACCATGGATTCCTGGTATTTCTCCCACCAGTACCAGCACAATGTTTCATATCAATGCTAACTGAATTAAGCTTAGACTCACACCAGTACAACAAAATAATTACATACACAAGTAAACAATGCTTAAAATATCCACATAATTGATTATTTATACACAATCAACACTGTTGACAATATCTCCCGCTTTGACACAAACTAACACAAGCGAAAGCCCATCAACAGCCAATGGCATCCTCAATCTACCGATTGACGATGTCGTCGTCTGCCCGACAGCTACCCGACGGCTGACCATTACAGAAAACAGGCCTGTAGGAAGCAATTTCATATTGGGGGGGCTAAAGCCCTTGTCCTGAATATTGGGGGGGGGGGGGGGGGGGGCTAACTTGGATTTTCCCAAAATTTTCAGTGTAAAATTAAGAAAATTCTGCATTTTTGGCCAACTTTGGGGGGGGGGGGGCTAAGCCCCCCCTAGCCCCCCTGTTCCTACGGGCCTGGTCAAAATATTCCTATATTGTCACTAACAGTATTGATCCTGATCATCCTGTACCTATCTCATAGTCCCTTCTCAACCAAGGTCCAAAATCATTGATACAAAAGAAGAAAATGTTGATAATCAGCACTCACTTCTTCTGTCTCAATATTTTATATGTAATCATATGCACAAATTCCATTTTTATCATTCCTTTGTCGTCTGCACACTGCAGCAGCTTCCAGCCTGGATCGACAATATTTTGTCGTTTGACAATGGTTATTAATCTATTTGCATGAATCGAAGCCTTTAACCATCAAATACAAGAATTGCGCAGTTATGTTGATAAAGACAAGTTGCAAAATATTGGGCTGATGCAACATGCAGCATGGGCCCTAACAGACAATGGCAAAAAGGAGATAACTCCTCCATGCCAAGCAGAAAATGAGTACAGAATGTCTTATAAATAATCACACACGATTAAAATCATACCATTTGTCCATCTACTAGTTGATTTGAACCTTCTAAAAGTCTTTAACTCTCTCAAAATTTATTTGCAGCTTCTTCCCAAAACCACATGGTGGGCAGAAAGGAAGTCTCGAACCCAAAACATCCGGCAGTAAAATATCGATTTGGCAAGCAGAATCTGCTCACAAACTCCATATTTTACCTCTGGTACAGAAATCTTATAAAATGAGAACATTGACAACCTTAAAACTTAACTGAAATCGACATTTAAATAAAAATACGATTTTCATATTTGGTTTTCGCGGCTATCTGAGGGCCGATACAAAAATTGTCAATGAGGGCCGTTCAACAATTTCGAACGTAAATTTTCTCGCACTCGCCTCGTAAAGAAAGAGTTTCAACAACCAAAATTACATTAATTTTCACTTGTTACAATAAGAAAACGTCCTGGCTACTGTACTTGTCCGATGGTAGATAGAGGCTGTAAGGTAGACTCTACGCGAAATAAACATTCAAATGTGCGCAGCGTATTGAATGCTTACTTAAATCGCGTAGAAATTACTATGTAGACTCTGTCTTCGTGTTCGCTAGCAGTTCATCGGAGACGGGCGTGGCTATGTTTAGACGTCAAATACACTAGCTGGCAGTCTCGTTCATGTGGAATATAGCTTTGAAATTATAATATATACCGCAATTTCATTGGTCCAAAAAGTAGGTCGAATACTAACATAGATCTGTTGATTTTACACTATCGTTTGTTCCTAACAACGTCCCAATAATGGCATCAAAGTTATGAAATAAACGATTCTAAATCTTTTACTAATGAGGGTCTCGACCGATGATCCGAAATAGGTAAACCAGGTAGATATAAGTGACTATTTATAGAAAGAACTTGACCATGTTGATAGTTTTGCAATAAACCTGTATTACATAACATTAACCAAAACAACTGACGATTCTCGTTACATTTTGATTGTCGTCGCTTTTCTGCAAATACCTCATATCTGAAGCTTTTTAAAGCTGCAGATACGAGGTGTTTGAAGAAAAGCGACGACGTATTTTATCACGATGATGGAATTGTACATATTCAGTGAAAACTACTTATTACATGTAATATTATGTAAATGTTATCTTCATGTTCTTATTGTGTTATCATTGGTTTAGATGTCATATGCGTTGTATATTAAAAGTAGTGTTTATCGACAAATATAAATATTCTTTAGCGTCGTATGTTACATGTAAAATATCAAGGAAAGACCAATCGACCTAAAACGCCAACCTAAAAAACAATAGACGTTGTTAAGATGTTGATCTTATTTGATCCACTTGATTTATCGAAGGGGCTTTTTCAAGCGGTTTGCTTTGTTTTGTAAGAGGTAATGTCAACGGACAGATCTTTTGTGTGCTTTTTGTATCCGACCAGCCCAAAAAGTATTGAATATGTTATCGCTTTCAGACACAACAATAAAATATACTCAAGTATTTATAAGTGATACCAGATCTATTCCTAAAAGAGTGGGCATAAGAAAATTATCTTGAGCGAGACTCCGAGTTTCGTATTTCAGAAACTTCAGAAAATGCTTGTATAAGAAAGGAGGGGTGACACAGTGTGATAATATACAAAACACGGAATTTATATAAGGTTGGAAAAGAATATTTCAATATGTAAGCGTTCTTACAGTTTAAACAAACAAATAGTTCATAGGATCCATGACCGACTTTTTCAAGAATGAGGGTCATCCTAACAATTCGCTAAGCCCGAGAGATTTGTTTAGATATTACACACATACAACAAGCTATAAGTGATCGATACCTTTGTCAGATACAATAAAATAACTAATGTGTTGATGCTGAACTATGCTGATCTCATTTGAAATTAGGTACATGTACAAGTGAAAGCTTTTACGCGGCTTATTTATGTATGATGAATTGTTTTTACCATTTCCTTATTCTATTTTACAAAAGCTGTTTTATAAGGGGAAATTGGGGCGTTATCATGTAACTTACAAACTACCTGGCCAAATAATTTTTTAAAATACTTCATAAAAATTGGGCCAATAAAAACGATGTATTATGAGAATTACCCAAATACAAGCTTTAAATTTATTTTGTCCATTTCAAAAGATGATTTGTTTCTGGTGAAGTGTTGATGACAAATTGTCGAAATAACGTACCAAATGCCAAGTTTTTATTTTAATTATTCCACAGAAACTTTTTGTCTTTTTGTTTTGCATTTAGATATGAATCAAAATATTTATTTATGTATTAAACTGATTTCGCTCTTTTCTTTGCATATCCGAAATAAATTCTGTTTATTTTATTAGCAACAAGACAAAGATTATATCGGCCCAGACAATGGTCGTCAAGGTTTTTAAAGAAAATTATTTCTTTAATAACTATGTACTTATTTTGACCATAGTTTATTATTGGAATAACTTATATTCAAATTATTTATTTGGAAATGCAATATTTAATAACTAACAAAGCCGAAAAATGTACCGACACACAATTGGACACTACATGTTATACTCAATACCACATTACCTGAAATAACTAAATTCATAAACGTTGCCCAAAATATTATATTATAGTCGCCGCCCAATTGCAACTTTGGAAAATTATCCAGATTCTTATCTTTTTTATCCTTTCATTTCCTTTTGCCATTTTAACATTGAAGCTTAATGCTTAACCCTTTCCCAAACTAGACCTGGTTTTGACGTCCCTAATACATGTAGAAAAGGCTTCGGAAAACATTGAAACAAAAGAAGAAACTGCTGATAACCAGCAGTTTCTCCTTTTTGTCTCAATATTTTCTATGCCATATTTCACACAAATCATATGTCTAATAACTTCCATTTTGTCATTTGTGCCAGTTTTTGAAGTGGATCACCCTAAACTTTTCCGTTTGGGAAAGGGTTAATATTATATTGTAACAATTCCTTGGACGTTTATCTATCGTTTTACTTTATGTGTTAGGGTAAGCATAAATAATTTGATAAAAACCAAGCGAACTTTATGTATAGATTATCTGATGAAGAAAGAAAGCTACCATAATAAAGAATAATGTTGTTTCCTAAACTATCTGATCATTGAAGTATCTTGGGAAATGCTAAGTGTTTTTATTACGAGTTTATTTGCCAATTTCGTTTGGCATTCAAAAGGTCTCTAGTGGGCGTTATTGCTTTAATCAAATAGCATCCTAAATAGTTTACCGTTTTTGTAGGCTATTAGAGAACGACTACAACTATATCAGATAAAAATCATGTTTCTGTAAAAACAGAGGTCTGAAGCAAAATTATAGATATCATCAAAATATGTATCAACTATTACACAATTGACATAGTTAATTGCAATTCCATTACTCATGCTTGTTGTTAATTTTTGTAGACATAAAATTATCCGAAACGTAAATAGGACATTCATACACTTGTGTTAAATTTGACCCCATACTTGTATATGCATGAGACAATCGCAAAAACGGCCGTTGGGCGTCTAGGTATCGTTTAAAGCTAAGTTCTGCCTTTGTGGATACAAAAATAATGAAACTCTAAATCGCAAAGTCTACGTCTCCAATGTTCGATAGTGTTTGTTTTTTCATTGGTTAAATGCATAACAATTTGTCTCAGTTTTTCTAAATAAATCTTAAATTGACGTTATTTATTGACCTTAACCATATTATTTGGATTTTGTGCTGCCAGAGAAATTTTAAGTTTTGAGCTGACAACAGATCTACTGGAAAAAAATGTAGCAAACTTTGTAAGTTGAATGTACGAGAGGTTGAACCCGGTCTTGCAGTTTGGTTAATTTTTTATGTTTGTGTAAATATATCCTTCGATTTAGTTCAATGAATATTGGAATATAATTATAATTTTGTTACTGTTACTGTACAAACTAATTTTAATGTCTGTCCTCCTTCTCTCTTCTTCTAATGTTGATTATTTTCAGATAATTTACTATTGAAGCACGTCTTAATAAATGCCTGAAATACCGGGTATCTCATCTTCAGATCTAGATAATGTGGAATCGTGCCTTAGATTCTGAATGTCCTCAAGGGAATGTTTACATTGGATAAATAAAACAACCATTCGTACCAGGTATCTTTCATCGACAGGGAAGCTTCTCTATTTGCATTAGATCGATTTCGTTATGTTTGTGTGTGCAGTGTAAACAGACAAATGGCATTTGGCAGTTAACATACTCAAAATCTCATAAAGCTGTTTTATAAAATAGAAAGCCAATTTTAGAAATATTGAACGATAGTTAGTTTACTATCAAAACAAAGTAATAAATCATTTATTTCATACGAAAATACACCGACAACTTCAACAATCAATGTCTCTGCTATTCGTAGAAAACACATGATATTTAGAAATTATGTTTACATGTAGATGAATGCTATCAGTTTTTAAGTAGTTGTCTATAAGCGTAAATACGCCTTTAAAGTTGAGACAGAATTGACAAATTCCATATAAATCTGAACCGCTGTGGACATCAATTTGTTCAATTTTAGCACAAAAATATATTTATCGTAAACGGAGCAGTATTTTGACTTGACATTTTCAGAATTGTCTTAAGGAAATATGCTCTTTCAGATTAAAGTTTAGTAAAATTTATGAAAAAATATCTGTGAAATGTCACTTTAATCAAATCTTTATCTAATTTTTCCCTAATCGAACTTTCTTTTTACAGTAACATTTGGAAAACATTGATACATTGATACAACTGGACCTTAGTATATGGTGCAAAACTTGGTGCCAGCACTAAAATTCTTGTTTTGTCCCTAGATAATTTAACACACAACGAAGCCAGCTTTGACTGTCCCCATGTTGTTCTGATCACTTAAATATCTAGCATGTATCCCTTTAAAAGCCCGGTCGGGCCGGGTGTTTAGACTATTGAAATTTCAATATGCCACTTAAATATCTAGCATTTGTCACTTTAAAGGCCCGATCAGGCCGTGTTTTTAAACTATTGAAATTTCAATATGCATATTGATGTACAATTTACACACAAGATAATATAATATTACTTTTTTTTATCTCATCTAATCTTTTAAATTCTAAGCAATGTAGAAGAGCATGAAAGCAGTTCATAGCCTAACAATCCAATTAACAAATATGGCAATTGTGCATTGGTTTGTAATTTCTACGAGTCGCTAGTTGTTAATGTAACTTTAATTTCATATTGATTTTTTATCAGTTTATAGGATTTTAATACGTTGTTGGTATTTTTGAAATATATTCGTTTCTCACATGAATTTTAAAAAGTGTTACTGTTTGGAAGTGACTGTTCGTATCTCCGACCTAGAAGTCGACGCAGGAACAAACCATTATGGAATCAGCAAGACCTAGATTAATTTGAAATAAGATCAGAAAGTTCACTAGTAATAAATCAGTAAAGATTATTACATCTGACAAAATTATTGATTAACCAAGCATAGCTGTGTTGTTTCAGAAGATCTCTGGGGTTTTACAAAATATTTCCCAGCCAAGTATTGAATTACTTGATTAAGACGGGAATTTTCTTCAGTGGGTTTTTGGGAATGCCATATTTAGTATTAAGTTCTGGGCCCCGTTTTACTAACGAACTTACGATTATTTTTTTGCGTAATTACTTGTAAAAACAAACCTGATTGGCCTAATCCGATTTTTCGTGCAATCAGATGCCTTGTTACACAGTTTACACAAAAATATGATCGTAAGTTCGTTAGTAAAACGGGGCCCTGGTCATTCACCGCAAATGGAAGAATACAAGATTGATTTAATCAACACCAAATGCAAACAGTAATATTTAGTATTTTATTCATGGCACAACTTACCGTTACAATTTTTCGCCAAGTCAAAGATGCTACTGACTGAACCAATTACAAGTACAACATTCAATCAGAATAACAAGTCACACGTATTTCAAGTTGAACCCATGACAAAACCATAGATTCCCGCCAAAATATAGATGATACCCATTTTGCTACTATGGGCTAGATCAAAAGGGTATCTTCGAAATCGTGGAAAATGATTGCAATGTCATTCTGACGGAGAAGCTTTCGCATGTGCCTCATGCCTAATTATTGTATCGCGCCATGCGCGATACATATTGTGGTATACATATTCATATTTTAGAAATTACGTCATGAGGGATAATTATTTGTACTTGAAAGTCGTATATATAACCTACACATAAACTGTTTACATGGTATAATTTTTCAAGCAGTACTATAAGTATACTTTGAAGTTCGTTTAATCTCAGACCACGCTGAAAATTCGCGTAAACAAAATTCTTGTATAGTTTTATACTTTGCATAGCAATGGAAAGTCCCTACTTCCGGTTTGCGCATGGTGGACATGTATTTTTCCTATCCGTTTAGATGCAACGCATTTATGCATACCATTTCGAATCGCTATAAGAAATCAAAGAACGAGAAGTACTTAACTATTGAATGACCACTACATGTTCAATATGGACTGGTCAACTTGCATTGTTACAAGGGATCGTCTTATCTGACTAGATATGTGTATTGCTAGTAACACAAATGGGTTTTCTCAAACGTTTTTCAAAATTGCATTGCAATGTGAATTCCTACTTTCGGTTTGCCCATGGCCTATCCGATTCGCTGCATCGCTTCCTAAGAAATCAAAGCACTATAAAGACTTTAGTATTAAATGAACACTGCATGTACAATTTTGGATGATTAGATTCCATAATTTCAAGGGATCGTCTGAACTAAATAGGCATGTGTATAACTAGTAGAACAAATTCGTTTTCTCAAACTTTTTTTCCAAAAATTACAAGCTGTTAGGGGTTTTCACATAAAAGAACAATTCAATTTTTCTGTCTCAACAGTTTTTGACTGGATGGATTTCAAAACCGTTCAAAAGAATACTTTATGCTCAATCAATTCGCCGCCACAATCAAAAATTTAGTCTTGTACTTTTTGTTTCACTCTAGTAAATCTCCTCGTATGTGTCGCTCGTTCTTTGTGTTTTTTGTGATAAGTACAAATATACTGAGAGGCAAAAATAAGTATACACCCTAGTTCTTCCAAGTTTTCTGAGAAAATTATTTATAGCCTATGTGCCATTTTTTAACGCCACCGAAGGTGGTCGTTTATTGATGTAACCTTCTATGTCTATCCGTCTGTCTGTCCTTCTTTCCGTTGCGAAGGTTTTTCATATCACACAGCGCCATAGAAAAAGGGTACGTAATCAATTAATTACTGCAAGCATTCACGTTGACACAACCCTGCATTTATGAAGGGATTCGGATAGAATTATCGCAGAAAGTGCCTAGTCACCTAGTATCATGCGAAAATTGTTAGTGTTTTTCCATATTACAATGCGTCATGACAAAAGGGGACTTGATTTAAACATGTTATCTGACACAACCCCTTCTAAATCTATTTACTGATTTTGGTTGAATTTGCACAGAATGTTCCTAGTCACCTGACTAAGTGTTTATAGTGCCACGTTTCTTTCATATCGTGCTGCGTCATAGAAAAATGGGTCCAAATGCAAAAAAGAGGCATATTGATCGATTTATGCCAGCCACCAAAATTTGTTTTATAATATTTCAGAAAATTTAAGCTTGTGATTTGTTGTGATAAGGAATAAAGAAATCAAATACTGATTAACAGCAAGATTTGATGCTCCACTGAGTCGCACGTGCAAAGTTTGCAAAATCAGTGTGTAGCAAATTTAAGGATAGTCAAGAAATTTCAGGTCAAATTTGTTAACGTTTTATTATTGGTCTATGCTAAAAAACAAATAATACAAAATTTCGAGTCGATATGATGAAAATTAAGAGAGATATTGACAAAAGAAAAGTGTATACTTTCTTTTGCCTCTCAGTATATATGTCCCGATCTATGACCTGGCAGAGATGATCTGCCGTGTGAATTATTGAGACATGTTCATGGTATTGTTTGTATTGTGTTACAGCTTAAATCTTAAACATTCCTTTTATATTTGGCTTCATTTTAGTAGCTGGTAGTTGTCACTTTATATGGCGTTTCTGTATTTCTTTTTTCTTTACATTTAATTTATTGCTCCGCCGGACAAAAGTGATAAGGATCATGCCGCGGCATTGTGGCTATTGTGCGTTCGTTCATCAATGTATGTTATCATAAACGTTTCCTATTCCTGTTGTTAACAAAGCAGTTTTAGATTCCATAGACTAAGATTAGCATGCACTTTGATCTATTCAACATAGTCTATTCTCTATTGAATGATTATACGAACAAATAAGCTATAGTGGTCAAAATGTTCCGGTTTGGAAAAATTATTTGATACGATTTTTATATTCAGAAGGCTAATGGATAAACAAGTACTTTTTTCTATTTAATTAAACTATTTTACCTATTCTGACCAAAGGCTAGCGGGGCTTATGCCACGGTCCTGTTTCCGGCGTGCGTTCATGTGAAAACTTCTCCAAAATTACTAGGCCAGTTTCATTCAAGATTCACACAGGAATCTTCTAACATAGGAATCTAACAGGAATCTTCCTTACATGGAGCCTTTCGAATTGTTTTTGTTTTCTTTTGTATTGTTTTTGTTTTGTTTTTTTCTTTTTCGAAAAATAATTTCATAGTGAATTGTGGTTACTTTGGTGCACTTTCAATTTTTTTGTGTGTGTCTTTTTTCCTTCTATTTTTTCCAAAAAATAATTTCACGGAGAAACGATTCAGGACCACCTTGGCCCTAATTCCTTGCTGAAATATTCTGTTTCCTTTCTTGTTTAAGTTAATTTTAATCGCCATTTATTCAACTGCAACATTTAACACTTTTGTATTTGCTTACTTCCCATCCTTTGTTGTTTAATTAATGAATAATCTGGCTGAACACACAAAAATGGAAATTATAGACTAGCACCAGCATATATATGCAGACATGCAATCCTATTTCGGTTTTTACTGCATGTTGACTTAACCAGACACTTGTACCATTTTATTTACTACTTTGGTATAATTTTTTTAAGCGCGATACAATTCATTTTGCTCTACATTACAGCAATTTTTTACTTGTTACGTTTTATATGTTTGTTGTATTGTTTATAAGCATCACCTTATTGGGTACACAGTGTATATTTCGATGAAGACCGTTTGTTTGTAGCCAGTTGATCGGGGACAAATAATATTTAAAAAATATCAACTGAGTCTAACATAAGAAACAACGGATATTATTATACCCGTTGTTTCTTATGTTAGACTCCGTTGATATTTTCATTGATTGGTCGAATGTCACAGTGACCGCTTAATGAGAAATCTTCATAATTGTCAAATACCACACAAATCCTGATGAAACACATGTTTATAAATTATTTTGTGTTTACTAATTTACCTTTCAAGTTCCTAACAATGCCCAAATAATGGGATCAAAGTTATGAAATAAACGATTCTTTAATCTTTTACGAATGAGGGACTAGATCGATAATATGTAAATATAGGTTTATCAGGTAGATATAATACGACTATTTATAGAAACAACTTGAACATATTGATATTTTTGCAATACACCTGACTTACTTTAAATGGACAAAAACAACTGCAACGATTCTCGTTTAATTTTGAATGTATTTGACACGATGAATTTCAAAAATTATGTAACTGTACATGTATTCAGGGAATACTACTTATTTTACGTAGCACTTTGTAACTGCTACGCTAATGTACCTCATATATGAAGACAAGCAGTTTATCATTGAGTTAGAAGCCACGTGTGTTGTATATTAAAATCACTGTGCTTATCGACAACATAAAAATATTTCTTAAGCATCGTATACTATAATATCAAACAAAGACAAATCGACCTAAAAAGGCATCTTCAAAAACAATATACGTTGTTAAGATGTTGATCTTATTTGATCCTCTTGGTTTATTGAAAGGGCTTTTCCAAGCGGTTTGCTTTGTTTTGTAAGATGTAATGTCATCGGACAGATCCTTTGTGTGCTTTTTGTATCTGACCACCTCCATAAGTATTGAATATGTAATCACTTTCAGACACAACAATAAAATATACTCAAGTATCTATAAGTGATACCAGATATAATCCTAATCGAGTGGGCAAAAGAAAATTATCTTATGCAAGAATCCGAGTTTCGTATTTCTGAAACTTCAGAAAATGTTTGCATAAGAAAGGAGGGGTGACACAGTGATATAATACAAAGCATGAAATTTATATAAGGTTGGTAAAGAATATTTCAATATGAAAGCGTTCTTACGGTTTAAACAAACGATGAGTCCATAGGATCCACGACCGACTTTTCCAAGAATGAGGGTCATCCTAACAATTCGCTAAGCCCGAGGGGTTTGTTTAGATATTACACACATACAACAAGCTATAAGTGATCGATACTTTTGTCAGATACAATAAAATAACTAATGTGTTGATGCTGAACTATGCTGATCCCATTTGAAATTAGGTACATGTACAAGCGAAAGCTTTTACGCGGCTCATTTATGTATGATGAATTGTTTTTACCATTTCCTCATACTATTTTACAAAAGCTGTTTTATTAGGGGAAATTGGGGCGTTATTATGTAACTTACAATCTACCTGGCCAAATATTTTTTAAATACTTCATGAAAATTGGGCCGATAAAAACGATGTATAATGAGAATTACCGAAATATGAGCTTTTATTTTGTCCATTTCAAAGCGTGATTTGTTTCTGGTAAAGTGTTGATGACAAATTGTCGAAACAACGTACCAAATGCCCAGTTTTTATTTTAATTATTCAACAGAAACTTTTTGTCTTTTTCTTTTGCATTTAGATATGAATCAAAATATTTATGTATTAAACTGGTTTCGCTCTTTTCTTTGCATATCCGAAATAAATTTTGTTTATTGTATTAGCAACAAGAAAAATATTATATCGGCCCAGACAATGGCCGTCAAGTTTTTTAAAGAATTTTTTTTTCTTTAATAACTATGTACTTATTTTGAACATAGTTAATTATTGGAATAACTTATATTCAAACTATTTTATTTGAAATGCAATATTTAATAACTAGCAAAGTCGAAAAATGTACCGACATACAATTGAACACTACTTGTTATACTCAATACCAAATTACCTGAAATAACTAAATTGATAAACGTTGCCCAAAATATTATATTATAGTCGCCGCCCAATTACAACTTTAGAAAATTATCCAGATTCTTATCTTTTTTATCCTTTTATTTCCTTTGGCCATTTAAAATTGAAGCCTAATGCGTTATATTATATTGTAACAATTCCTTGGACGTTTTGCCATCGTTTTACTTTATGTGTTAGGGTAAGCATAAATAATTTGATAAAAACCAAACGATCTTTATGTATAGATTATCTGATGAAGAAAGAAAGCTGCCATAATAAAGAATAATGTTGTTTCCTAAACTATCTGAATATTGAAGTATCTTGGGAAATGCTAAGTGTTTTTATTACGAGTTCATTTGCCAATTTCGTTTGGCATTCAAAAGGTCTCTAGTGGGCGTTATTGCTTTAATCAAATAGCATCCTAAATAGTTTTCCATTTTTGTAGGCTATTAGAGATCGACTACAACTATATCAGATAAAAATCATGTTTCTGTGAAAACAGATGTCTGAAGCAAAATTATAGATATAATCGAAATATGTATCAACTAAATGATCAACGATTACACAAGTGACATAGTTAATTGCAATTCCATTTCTCATGTTTGTTGATAATTTTTTGTAGACATAAAAAGATCCGAAACGTAAAAAGGACATTCATACATTTGTGTTAAGTTCGACCCCATACTTGTATATGCATGAGACAATCGCAAAAACGGCCGTTTGGGCGTCTAGGTATCGTTTAAAGCTAAGTTCTACCTTTGTGGATACAAAGTTAATGAAACTCTAAATCGCAAAGTCTACGTCTCCCATGTTCGATACTGTTTGTTTTTTCATTGGTTAAATGCATAACAATTTGTCTCAGTTTTTCTAAATAAATCTTAAATTGACTTTATTTATTGACCTTAACCATATTATTTGGATTTTGTGCTGCCAGAAAAAGGACCTCTATGCATAAGGCGAGAAATCTCCCTAAAAGGCTCAGCTCGATGTGTCAATTTTCAAAACTTACAAATTGAGAAACAAAATTAAGTTTTGTGGTTAGGTAGATAAATAAATGAAATGAATACCGATTTTATGTCATTTAAAAAGTTCTATAGTTGCAGATAACTCTTGATCTTGTACCCACCTAAATGGTTCCATTTTCTTACACTATCGGTATTCAAAGAGGCTAAATGAAGATTTTGTTTTGCAATTTCTTTTCTAAATAAATGGTGTTGACATTATTTGGCAGCTTTGATTTGTCCGTATTGAACATGCGCATCATTGAAACAACTTTAAAAGCGCACTTTCCCCCCAAAAAATGGAATACCTACCTTCCATGGGCTGGTAAACATCGTTCCCCCTTGACTCAGCTTCCCATAGATATATGTTGTGTAGCTTGCTCATAGGCTTCTTTGGTTAAAAGGATTTCCTGGGTCACGGGGGGGGGGGGAAACATACTTTTATACTAAAAATAGTACTCATATACCAATCGCCATATTTTTGGCGGGAAAATGTCACGTTTAAACTCGTTTCAATGATGCGGATGCGCATTAAGGACAAAACGAAAACTGGTTCATGATTTCAACACCGAGTGTCCTTACATTTACAGAAAAATTCTTGCTGATAAAACAATAGAAAAATTAATTCTGGTTAAATGAATACCGGTGGGATAAGAAAATGTAATTTTAGGGGTAGGTACAAAAACCAAGAGTTATCTGTACATGCGAATTGCAAGAGAAGTACCTAGCTGCCAACAAACCACTGTACCTGGCCTTTGTTGATCTTGAGAAGGCGTTTGATTGGGTTCCACGTGATGTCATCTGGTGGGCAATGCGTAAACTTTGGATAGATGAGTGGCTCGTGCGTGTGGTCCAGAGTATGTACAGGGATGTGAGAAGCAGGGTGAGAGTAGGCAGTAGTTACAGCGAGGAGTTTGGTGTCAGGGTCGGCGTCCATCAGGGATCTGTTTTGAGTCCCCTGCTATTCATCATTGTGTTGGAAGCACTATCAAGGGAATTCCGCACAGGCTGTCCATGGGAGCTACTGTACGCAGATGATCTGATGATAAGCGACGAGACCTTGGAGGATTTACTTGAGAAGCTGAGGACTAGGAAATCAGGAATGGAGAAGAAGGGTCTGCGAGTCAACATGGGGAAGACAAAGATTATGATGTCGGGAAACAACCTCGATGTTTTGAAGAAATCTGGAAAGGATCCCTGTGGTGTCTGTCAGACTGGAGTGGGAAGAAACGCAATCTTCTGTGGTGGCTGCTTGTGCTGGATACACAAGAAATGCAGTGGCATTAAAGGTCCCCTATGTCCTGATCCTGACTTCAAATGTGCCCGATGCCTTGACCCAGCACGTCCCATTGATGGCCGAATCTTGACAGAGGTGCTGGTAGATGGAGAAAAAGTTGAAGCTGTCCCTGAGTTCTGCTACCTCGGGGATATGCTCTCGGCTGGAGGAGGCTGTGAACTGGCTTCGGTGACGCGTTGCAAATCGGCCTGGGGCAAGTTCCATCAACTGATCCCCCTTCTCAGCAACAGAAACCTACCACTTCCAACCCGAGTACGAGTGTACTCAACCTGTGTGAGAAGCGTCATGCTGCATGCATCAGAGACATGGGCCACAACAACTGCTACATTAAATCGCCTCCAGAGCAATGATCCGCTGGATCTGCAACGTAAAGGCAACATATGATGTCAGCTCAGACTCCCTAAGCACAAAGCTTGGTATAAAAGACCTGGTCGCAGTCCTGCGTACCAACAGACTGAGGTAGTTTGGTCACGTGGAGCGAAATACAGGCTGGATTTCTCGAGTACCCACTCTGGATGTGGCTGCACGGAAAAGTTCAGGAAGACCAAAGGAAACCTGGGAAGAAGTGGTGCAAGACGATAGAATAAAACTAGGAATGGGTTCCACTGACCCTCAGAACCGGTCGGAATGGAGAGGACGACTACGCAGCAGACCTTTCAGACAAGTCCAACCCTCGGTAGAGGAAAACAGACTATAAAACGGATATGGATGGATGGATGGATGGATGTCGAATGGTTTTGACTGTACAAAATCATTTTTCATGTGATTTAGATATACATCTAACAATACAGATCAAAATAATTATCAATTTGCATGTTTTGAAAATTGACTTTTCCATTTGAGCATTTTAGGGAGATTTCTCGTCTTATCCATAGAGGTCCTTTGAAGTTTTGAGCTGACAATATATCTACTAGAAAAATGTAGCAAATTTTGTAAGTTGATACGGGGGGGGGGGGGGGGTTGAACCCGGTCTTGCAGTTTGGCTAAATTTTTATGTTTGTGTAAATATATCCTTCGACTTAGTTCAATGAATATTGGAATATTATATAATCAGATAGGAGACTAGGCTCCCAAACTAGCACATTCACGGTGCTCTGTATTATCAGTCCCACATATCAGTCAGTTTCAGTCAAATGGAGCCTAGTCCAGGGACTATAATTTTGTTACTGTTACTGTACAAACCAATTTTAATGTCTGCCCTCCTTCTCTCTTCTTCTAATGTTGCTTATTTTCAGATAATTTACTATTGAAGCACGTCTTAGTAAATGCCTGAAATAACGGGTATCTCATCTTCAGATCTAGAAAAGCAGAAAGCAGAAAGCTTTATCTAAATTGACTGTGAAATTTTGATTGGTCGATAGATGTGGGCGTAGCAGGGCGGGGCTTATCAGACTTTAGGAAATCACAAAATAATTCTTAAAAATCTTCTTCTCTCAAACCATGGGGCCAATTTTGATACAACTTAGCAGATATGTTCTTTTGGTAGTGTTTTACTTAAATTGCGAACAAATTTTTTATTGGTATATAAATGTGGGTGTGGCAGGACAGGGCTTATCAGACTTGGGGGAAATCACTAAATTATTCTTTAAAAATCTTCTTCTCTCAAACCATATGGCCAATTTTGATCAAACTTGGCCGAAATGTTCCTTAAGTGGTGCTTTACTTAAATTGCGGAAAGAGTTTTGATTGGTCCATAAATGTGGGCATGTCAGGGCCAGGCTTATCAGACTTAGAGAAATAAAGAATAATTACTTAAAAATCAACCATTTGGCCAATGTACATTAAACTTGGCGTAAATGTCCCTTGGGTGGACCTGTATGTAAATTGAATGTAAAATTCTGATTGGTCGTTAAATGTGGGCGTGGCAGGGCGGGGCTTATCAGACTTGGGGGAAATCACAAAATAATTCTTTAAAAATCTTCTCCCCTCAAACCATAGAGCAAATTTTGATCAAACTTGGTAGAGATGCTCTTTCGGTGGTGCTTTACTTAAATTGCAAACAAAAGTTTGATTAGTCAAAATTGTTGGTTTGGCAGGGCTAGGCTTATCGGAAAAAATCAACCATTGGGCTAGTTAACCCATTCCCGCATATTGACACTTTTCGACGCCCTACAAGATAAAAGCTTTGGAACACATTGTGGAAAATGTAGTGACAAGCAATTTCTTCATTCCCCACAATGTTTTCTACCCAAAAAGTTGTAAAATTAGAATATTTTATCACAATGTAAATGTCATCTAAAATTTCTATCAGTTTGGACAAGCTTCAAATGTTGTCGTTTGGTAATGAGGTAAGATCAAAATTGGCAGAAATGATCCATAGATGGCCCTTTACTTAAATTGTTCATGACATTGTAATTGCACCATGAGTGTGGGCATGGCAGGGCAGGGCTTATCAGACTTACAGAAATCGCAAAATAATTCTTTAAAATTCAACAAACTTTGTCAGAAAACAGGGGTATAGCAGTCGGAGGCTTGCAAGAATTCATCCGATAATTCTTTTAATTAATTATTATTATTATTATTACTACTATTAAATACCATATTTATATAGCGCTTTGAACATACAGTTGTACGTTCAAAAGCGCTTTACAAACTAAAATTCTCCTAAAAGACTACATAATAACATACAATGTAAAACATACCAATATAGCTGTATAGACATTAAAAGAAAATAATACTAATACAAAAAAGTTCACTTTTCATAGATCTGTACAAATAAATGAGTCTTTAATGACTTCTTAAAAGACGAAATTGTAGAACTAGGTTTTATTTCGAACGGTAAAGAATTCCACAACTCCGGAGCAGTATTCATGAAACTGCGACCTCCATATGTTTTTGTACGACTTTTGGGTACAACAAGTGTCGTGCCATTTGACCCGGATCTAAGTTCACGCTTTGGTTTGTGAATATCCAAAAGTGATGCAATATAATCTGGGGCCTGTCCATGAAGTGCTTTAAACGTGTAAGTCAATATCTTAAATTGAATTCTGTAATGTACAGGTATCCAGTGTAATTCTTTTAAAAACAGGCGTGATATGCAATCGCGACCCTCGAGACTGTTTGCAACCTTTTGCCGCGTTGGAACGTGGTTGCAACATGATCTCGAGCGTAATACAGTGACCATCATATTGAACGTGAAAGTAGACGCGCGTAAATGACGTCACCAAAACAATTCAATCCTTTAGCTAACGTTATAATTCAAGTGAAATATTCTGTCAATGATCGGTAAATCACATCAATTATTTCATCTGGTAAAATTTTGTGACATTTACGAGGATACAATCGACTTTTGAACGCTGTTTGTTTCAAATATTTTTCTGGCGTAGATTTAAATAGTTGTTTGGTCTGCTTCCGTTGTTGTGACCGCATTACCTTGCGCAGTGATATGGGCAGGATCTTCTCATGCCGGCAACTGTAATACATTCGAGGGGTTCTTGAGTAACGATAAGAACCGAGAATATTCGAATGGCGTGATATGGTGACGTCTTGGTATTTTGCTGATAATACGAGCTGCAGTATTCTGGCCTATCTGTAGCTTGTTCAGAGTTTTTTGCGGTATTCCGAAAAGTAATGAGTTGCAGTAGTCCATTCTTGAAGTGACCAACGAGTCGACGAGGGACTTAGTGGCATCACTATTTAGATATTGTCTGATATGTCCTATTTGCCGAAGTTGAGAATAACAGGATCTGGAAACACTATTAATATGTGATTCCATATTCATTTGTGAGTAAAAAAAGGCACCAAGATTCCTGACAGACATCACTGGTTTTGCCTCGGAATTCCTTATTCTAATTGATATATCTTCAATTTGGTTCGAATGTTTCTTTGGTGCAAAGACTATCATTTCAGTTTTATCGGCATTGAGCTTAAGCATGTTGTGGTTCATCCAGTGAGTAATATCGTTTAAGCATAGCTCAATACGTCGGGCAGCTTCATCTCTAGAAACATTGTCATATGGTTTGAACGAGAGATAAAGTTGCGAACCATCTGCGTAGAAATGATGTTCAAGGTTGTGCATTCTGCAGATCATTCCGACTGGCTTTGTATACATGACATAGTTCTTAGGCCCAAGGACGGAGCACTGAGGTACACTGTATTTCATTAGAACTGGGTTTGATAAAACACCATTTATGTAAACCGACTAATGTCGTTTCGTTAGATATGACTTCATCCAGGCAAGAGGCTTACCGGAGATATGAAAGTCATGTTCTAAACGACGAAGAAGAATGACGTGGTCTATTGTATCAAATGCTGCCGAAAGATCAAGCAGTACAAGGATAGTCATATTGCCCATGTCTAATGATTTCAGTATGTCATTTTGAACTTTAAGTAGAGCTGTTTCGGTCGAATGAAATTTCCTATAGGCTGACTGGTGGCGTTCATGTAAACTGTTTTCGGACAGGTGTTGTTCTATTTGAACGTCTACGACCTTTTCAAGCACTTTCGACATGAACGGTAGATTCGAGACAGGCCGGTAGTTCTTAAGCTCATTTTTGTCAAGGCCGGGTTTCTTTAACAAAGGTTTAACGTGTGAACTTTTAAACTGTTTTGGCACATATGATGATGCCAGTGATGAATTAATTAGTTTTGTTATGAGCTCAACAAGGTCATCAATACACAATTTAAGAAACCACGTAGGCATTGGATCTAACTCACAGTTCTTGTTTGGAGATTTGAGTATAATTCGTTTTACTTCATCCAGTGTAACTGGTCGAAAATTGGTCAGATTAGAAGAAGATTGACCGATTTCGGACGTTTCCAATAGAAGTGTTGACGATGAACTGGAAGTAATTCCATTTCTTATGGTTTCAACCTTATCGACGAAAAAGTCACTAAATTTCTGAACAAGGGATTGATCAGATGCATCAGATGGTAAAGTGACGTCGTTCGAGACACCAAGAAGATGGTTTGTTACTTTAAATAACCTCTTCTGGTCACGCCCACAAGACTCAATCTTTTCTAGGTAATGTTCTCGTTTTGTTGATCTGAGGAGTTTGTTTACAGTTGAACACTGCTTTCTGTAAATTTCATGATGAATAGTTTGATTGCTCTTACGCCACTGACGTTCAAGCTTTCGCTTTAAGTGTTTTGCATCATGGAGATCCTGTGTGTACCAAGGACAGCCAAGCCTCGGTACAATAATTTTAGTGTGTAAAAGGGCATGTTTTTCAAAAAGTGATTGAATTTCATTGGTGTAAGCTTCCAGTAAAGTATCAACATCATTTGACTGCATAGCACAACGCAGTATTTCTGATTCAGCTATATCTTGTTTTTAAAGTATCTATATTGATTGAGCTAAGACGTCTATATGAGACAGTCTTACTAATAGGGCCAGTGGAGCGATTCAGACCCTCTTGGGCATCTTGTTCCCAATGGTCTTCAAAAAAGGGAAAGTCGGTAGAATAATTTCGTAGATTACAGATCTTAATCCAAACATTCTTTCCATCATGATAACGTACAAAGTCTTACATAATTGCAAATGATAAAACTGCATTGTTCGGTTATTATGACGTAGTGGTACAACAATTAATCATACATGTATGAGTTTCACAAAAGCTTTAGCATGTACATGTGCCTAATTTCAAATGAGATTAACACAGTTAGATTATTATACCCCCCACCTACGAAGTAGAGGGGGTATATTGGTTTCACCATGTCTGTCTGTCTGTCCGTCCGTCCGTCCGTCCGTCCATCCGTCCGTCCGTCCGTCCGTAGACTTTTTCGTTTCCGTGCTCTAAGTCAAGAACCGGTTGACCTAGGATCATGAAACTTTACACAGTTGTTGCCCATGATCCAAGGAGGTGCCCTATTGTTTTTGGGTCACGAAGGTCAAAGGTCAAGGTCACAATCTGACTTTGTTTAAAATCCGTTTCCGTGCTCTAAGTCAAGAATCGGTTGACCTAGGATCATGAAACTTTACACAGTTGTTGCCCATGGCCCAAGGAGGTGCCTTATTGTTTTTGGGTGACCAAGGTCAAAGGTCAAGGTCACAATCGGACTTTGTTAAAAATCCGTTTCCGTGCCTAAGTCAAGAACCGGTTGACCTAGGATCATGAAACTTTACACAGTTGTTGCCCATGACCCAAGGAGGTGCCCTATTGTTTTTGGGTCACGAAGGTCAAAGGTCAAGGTCACAATCTGACTTTGTTTAAAATCCGTTTCCGTGCTCTAAGTCAAGAATCGGTTGACCTAGGATCATGAAACTTTACACAGTTGTTGCCCATGGCCCAAGGAGGTGCCTTATTGTTTTTGGGTGACCAAGGTCAAAGGTCAAGGTCACAATCGGACTTTGTTAAAAATCCGTTTCCGTGCCTAAGTCAAGAACCGGTTGACCTAGGATCATGAAACTTTACACAGTTGTTGCCCATGACCCAAGGAGGTGCCCTATTGTTTTTGGGTCACGAAGGTCAAAGGTCAAGGTCACAATCTGACTTTGTTTAAAATCCGTTTCCATGCTCTAAGTCAAGAACCGGTTGACCTAGGATCATGAAACTTTACACAGTTTTTGCCCATAACCCAAGGAGGTGCCCTATTGTTTTGGGGTCACAAAGGTCAAAGGTCAAGGTCACAATCGGACTTTGTTTAAAATCCGTTTCCGTGGTCTAAGTCAAGAACCGGTTGACCTAGGATCATGAAACTTTACACAGTTGTTGCCCATAAACCAAGGAGGTACCCTATTGTTTTTGGGTCACGAAGGTCAAAGGTCAAGGTCACAATCGGACTTTGTTAAAAATCCGTTTCCGTGCTCTAAGTCAAGAACCGGTTGACCTAGGATCATGACACTTTACACAGTTGTTGCCCATGACCCAAGGAGGTGCCCTATTGTTTATGGGTCATGAAGGTTAAAGGTCAAGGTCACAATTGGACTTTGTTTACAATCCGTTTCCGTGCTCTAAGTCAAGAACTGTTAGACCTAGGATCGTGAAACTTTACACAGTTGATACCCATGACCCAAGGAGGTACCCTATTGTTTTGGGGTCACAAAGGTCAAGGTCACAATTGGACTTTGTTTAAAATCCATTTCCATGCTCTAAGTCAAGAAATGGTTGACCTACAGCACTTTTTCAGTGACAAGGCGCTAGTGGGGGGTATTTGTCCGCTCTGCGACAGTTCTAGTTAATGCAACAGTTATTTTATTGTATCCGTCAAATATTGATCACTGACAGCATTTCTTATTTGTGTTATATCTCAACAAATCTCAAGAGATGTCCTAGATGGTCATTATGACTATAATCGTGGCGAAATTATCGATTAACACAATAAAAGATTTGGAGGATAGCACTCCGTTTCTAATATTTTGTCTCGAAAACTGTAACACCTTTAATAATTAATCATTCAATATTGAGTAATTGACAATACACCAATCGACTTTTGTAAGTTACACGAGGTATTTGAAAACTTTTGCTTGTACAAAGAATCTAGATAGCGCTAAGCTTGTTACAAAAGTTTACAATTATGTACATAATATACATATACGTTAGCGATTAAAACTATGTAATAAGTTTAATGCCTAGATTTCATAGGCCATAACAAATAAATTTGACAAAGCTTGTTAACAACGGTTTTCGTCAATTGTTGAGTATCCAATATAATGAAAGTATTTTGGTGATGTTCCCATGGCCATAGAATCGCAAGAGTAAAGGTGATGTATTTTGTGCTAGTTAATAGCTCTTGAAAATTGCATAATAATGAAGAAATTTCGTTGCGGGAATGCACAAGAGCTTCGATGATGGCCTTCTGCCAGTGGAGCTAAAAAATGATACAAAATGCAGTTTTTGCATAGAACTTGCCTTAAATAGTAGTTATCTAATGACAACTTAATGGTGATACATTTCTTCGGACCACGAACATTTAAGTTTTATGGTACAAGTATTTTAGAGTTATCGTTCAGTTCAATGTCTTAGGATAAGAGAATTGATAAAAGCCAAGCGAACTTTATGTATAGATTATCCGATGTAGAAAGAAGCTGCCATAATAAAGAATAATGCTGTTTCCTAACTATCTGATCATTGAAGTATCTCGGGAAAGGCTAAGTGTTTTTATTACGAGTTAATTTGCCAATTTCGTTTGGCATTCAAAATCTCTCTAGTGGGAGTTGTGGCTTTAATCAAATAACGTCCTAAATAGTTTTCCTTTTTTGTAGGCTATTCCAGATCGACTACAACTATATCAGATAAAAATCGTGTTTCTGTAAAAACAGAGCTCCGAAGCAAAATTGTTGATAACATCGAAATCTTGATAGGCAAAATGAACAACGATTACATAATCGTCGTCGTTAATTGCAATCCCATGTACATGTATCATGAGTTTGGTTATATCGTTTATGTTTGTGTAAACAAAAATACCAAAACAAATGTACACCTGTGTACAAACATGTAAGCTCTCATTCCTCTACAAAATTTTAAAAAAGGTTTTCCATGCCTGTTAGTTTTTTATCTAGACAAATTGAATATGGGTACTTAAATTCAAACAAACAGGCAGTCAATATTAATAGACAAGGAAATCTATATCCGAGTCATAATGAGGGAAATCATCCGGTTCATCATAGAACAAAAATGAGCCGGAATCTGGAAAAAACGACACCAACGTTCCTATATACATTGGTACGGGTGTGTGCATGGGCTTTATGCATTCGGTATTTTTGTTTGTCCACATAAACGATTTAATCAGAATCATGATACATAGGATTGCAAATGTACACAGGCTGATCTTGAACCATGTTGGGCTCAAAAGTCCAAAGGGACCTTTTTCCCAGATCCTGGCTGAAATACTACAGACCGACTTTGCTTGGAATATTTTTAATCTGGTATGTTTTGCCCTGTTTATGCATGAGTATCTATTTTTCCCACGTTAAACAACACGCAAAATTATTGTATTAGTTCAATGAATAACAATTTATGTCTGAAATTTTCAGACAAATCTTAAATAGTCTTAATGTATTCATCTCAACCATATTAATTTGTTTTCGTGCGGTCGCCGAGATATGTTGCTTTGAACTGGCGTGCTTTGGGGTATTTTAGCAAATTGTTTATTTAAACATATTCGAACTAAGGTGGTTTAAACCGACATTGCAACATGATTTTATGTACATAAATTTGTATACCCTTTGATATTTGTATCTAATGAATAATGGAATATTTGTTCTTGTTTCGATACAAAAAGTTTTAATGACTGCTCTACTTACCTAGCACTTAGTTCGTGCATTACTTATTTTCAGGATAGTTTCACTTTAGGCACAGTAAAAAACCTGAAATATCGGGTATCTCATCTTCAGATCTAGATAATGTGGAATCGTGCCTTAGATTCTTAATGTCCTCAGGGGAATGTTTACTTTGGATAAATAAAACAACCATTGGTACCAGGTATCTTTCATCGACAGGAAAACTTCTCTATTTGCATTAGATCGGTTTCGTTATGTTTGTGTGTGCAGTGTAAACAGACAAATGGCATTTGGCAGTTAACATTCTCAAAATCTCATAAAGCTGTTTTATAAAATGGAAAGCCAATTTTAGAAATATTGAACGATAGTTAGTTTACTATCAAAACAAAGTAATAAAACCTTTTATTCCACACGAAAAAATATCACCAACTTCAACAATCGATGTCAAACTTTATCTATAAGAAATCCAAATTGGAATTCACATTTTCCTGTAAATGTTTTGTACATGTTTCGTGATTTTTGTTTGACACTCCATGGTGTATTTAGAATAAAACGTTTCTGGGGAGTTTTAAATGCTAAATCAGTATTCCGTTGCGCGACATTTGTGATAACGACAAGCGGTTTATTTCTGGTTTTATATGATATCTGTGTAAATACGTCTAATCAATTTGAAAACAATTACGAGTGTGAGAATTAATAATTGGTATTGTATTTCAAAGACCAATGATAATCTATTTAAATGTCTAAAGCTAATACAATTCCTTTCATAGGTCTCGATTTATACTGTTTGTACTAGAAATGTTGTACATTATCAGTATTTTAAAGATCTTTTAAACGCGTTCTGTGAGCTATTCATTTAGTAAAACTAGCGTCTGTGTGTTTGTTATGGTGTTTAGCAAAGATTTTGTTTACAATTAGATCTAACAATTCAAATGAAATTATCTGAAGGCCGTAGCCATCATAGCATTAAGGTGTAATACATGTAATCAATAAGCAAGGCGCAAAATATCTTCGTGCAAACCAGATCTAAAGTTTACTGAATTGAATTGATAAAATGAGATGTGTCCAAGTTCATATGACGATCGGTGCGCCAAAGAGGACGAGTAGAATGAATGAATGAATCAATCAATCAACCAATGAATACCTCATACTAGGCGCAACTGCATTTTAGGGATAGAACTGATTTTGTATATTAATTGAAATATAGATAGAATGTAACAATAACTATTCTACTAACATCTACAGTGGATTAAACTGGATGATGCACGATGGCTTTCAGAAAGACAGCCTTCGTCAAGATTCCTTCGGCTTCTCTCTCGTCAGCTTCGGCCTGAGGTCGCCACACTCCTGTTTATACATATGTATGTGTGCGTCTCAGACGAACATGAACAACTATTAGAGATGGTGGACAGACTCGACAGATCCCCAAAAAGCTTAGCTTTCTGGCAAAACTATATGTAGCCATTTTCGATGTCACAGACCATGGGGTTGTCTCGGTGGAAATTGCACTGTAGCTGCCCCTATTCAGAATCAATAGCACATTATATAAATATATAAATGTCATTTTGGTCCTCTTTCTTTCTTTCTGGTCCTTGACTGACAGGCAGATGCTACTGAAACAGACACTGATATTACAGAATTCGGTACTGATTTGTCGGAATCTCTCCTGGTTTAATTAGTAGATATTGATATCACTGCCAGTCTCGTAATTCGGACAGAGGTTGCAGAGATGGTGATTACGGAACGCCCCACCTGCTGCTCTTACGGCCACGAACGGCATGTTTCTTTTACATATCAATTGCTCAGAGCGAAACGGTTGTAACGGCTTATAAACATATAGGCAGTTACAACGGTTTCACGCCGAGACATATATATTCCTTTTCTTCTTCGCCATAGAAAGATAGCCTTAATAAAATGAACATGGCAGTGGCCTCCTTTGTATATTGCTTAATCACATGAAAATTTAACGGTGTTATGCGACAGCAACACGGAAAGTTCTTATTCGAATTCGTTATATATTTACACCGTTAAAGAGTTTGCTTTGTCGAAAACCTTCAGGAATATTTTTTTCTAAGAACTTGGTTGACTCTTTCGAGTTGACGTACCTTCAAAATGAAACTGTTACTGCATTATGAAACTGAGAGGTAATATTATACAGCAAACTAGTTATGTATAAGTATGTACTCTATATTTCTATTTCTTGAATTATTATTGACACAAACCGATTCAAACTGTTTAATTTGAACGGATCTTTTTATTTCAGTTCCAATTTCTTTTTAAACTGCTTTGTAGTTCTATAGATTTAGATTTATTTATTTCTATCTCACACGTATTTATAAAAAAAATGTATATGTATCTAAAATTATTATCTCCAATCTAGAAGTCGACGCCAGAACAAAACATTACGGAATCAGCAAGACCTAGATTAATTTGAAATAAGATCAGAAAGTTCACTAGTAATAAATCAGTAAAGATTATTACATCTGACAAATATATTGATTAACCGAGCATGGCTGTGTTGTTTCAGAAGATCTCTAGGGTTTTACAAATATTTCCCAGCCAAGTATTGAATTACTTGATTAAGACAGGAATTTTCTTCGGTGGGTTTTGGGAATGCCACATTTAGTATTAGGTTCTGGTCATTCACCGCAAAATGGCATAATATTTACTGTACATGTAATTGATCAACAATTCCCGTTTAACCATCTTTAAAACGATTAATTCAAATTTACAATATCTTGAAAGTTGTTGTAGACAGTAAAATAGATGTTGGAATATTGGTTTGTTCTCACACATTAGTACAAAAAATTACGGAAAGGGCGAACTCTGGCTGTCATCATTTTCGTCTTTTCTCTCATTTACTTGTATTTCAATCAACACAAATGCAGCTAGTGAATGCGGTTGTAATGTCATTTCCAACTAGAAAATCTTTTTTAAAATTGTCTGTTAATATGGTCCTTATTCTCTGTTGGTCACAAATTCAACAAGGGCCCATTTCTCATATTAAATCATATTTAAAAAACAAGACCGGGTTTTGAACTCCTTAATAGGAAAAGCGAAAAGATTGAGACACGGAAGAAATTACTGATGATCATCATTAGTTCCTTTTGCATCAATATTTCCTGTGCATTATGATATATACAAATCCTATTTTATAACTACAAACTTATGATATGCAGGGCCATTTAACCCTTTCCCAAACAACAAAATTTTAGGGTGATCCACATCAAAAACTGCCACAAATTACTGCTGGTTATCAGCAGTTTCTTCTTTTGTTTCAATGTTTTCCCAAGCCTTTACTAATAGGGACGTCAAAAGCAGGTCTTGTTTGGGAAAGGGTTAAATTGGTGCAGTCAATTTTTCAATGCTTGGTAAAGGTTTAATTATTACACAGAAGTACGGAACTAGGTGGGAAGCCAGAGGGGCCGAACGTATCCGTTTCTCTAATCAATCATATTTCATCAAGATAACTAACACGTCTGATTACTCCAGCCGACTCCAATACGAAGTGTAATTAATAAGAATGATTATTGAATAAATAAAAAGATCGCTTCACCAGGAAAAGTGGCCCAGGGTCGTATTCACCAATATTTCTGAATCGGTTGTCTAATGCAAAATTGTACAACAAGCCATCTGATTGGCTGAGACGTATGTCTCGGCCAATCGTACTGGTTGTCGTGTGATTTTTAAAGTATTCTATAGCCCTATCCCAAACAAGGCCTGGTTTTGACGTCCGTAGAAGAAAAGGCTTAAGAAAACATTGAGAAATATTTTCAATATTTTCTGTTATATTGTACACAAATCCTTTCCTTTTCAACATCTATGTTGTCATCTGAAACAACTTTGTAAATTGGCGACCAAAATTTGGCCGATTGGGAAAGGGTTAATTTATATGCGTGTTAAAACATCTGTTCTGGCACATACCACATTTTTTCGAAGACTCTATTCGCAATTGTTTATAGTGTGTCACGAAACTTTTTGGGATGAAACAACCAAAAACATCGATCTGAGTGTGTCTTCAAACTAAACTAAACTAGACAATCAATCATTTTTGGTATATCTTTACTTTT
Source organism: Fragum sueziense (assembly GCA_963680895.1). Taxonomy (NCBI): domain Eukaryota; kingdom Metazoa; phylum Mollusca; class Bivalvia; order Cardiida; family Cardiidae; genus Fragum; species Fragum sueziense. Next base: position 19,912,339 of record OY804596.1, on the reverse strand, counting down.
TTATTTGCCATTGTTTGGTTGGGAAAGTGTTCACTAACGGAGCTTTGATATGGTTTCGTGTCGAACAGTGGTTTATGATCTTTACTATTAAGCTCGACATGTAAGAAATTAGTTCGATTCTTATGTCAAGCCAATATTGCCTCACTGATTACATAGATTGTCCGTAGGCGAGCCAATTAAGAATATCGCTATTTTTTGGTTTTGTTGAAAAGCGTCAATATCTTATAATGGATGATGTCACAGATGTACACAGATAAGTAACCATGATCATGATCGAACAAAAAGTCCGACGCAAACAAATTTACATGCAGACACAATACACGTGCTGGCAAAGGTACAGTATGTGCTCTTCTTTCGTGACGCCATGGGGTTGTAGACCCAATTATAACGTGTCTTACTGGAATAAATGTAGCAGTTCCTGATAATTCTTTCATTATATAAAACACACTCTAGTTTTGTTCCATTAGATAGGCATATCTTTAATAACTATATAAAGCATCATCTATGAATTACTTAAAACATGCATCTTGTGAGCATACATGTGTATTTGGTGATAATATAAATGTTTGGTGGTTAGCTTATCCACGTACCTTTATTATTAATCCCACGATTGAACTACATAATTTATTTGTAGGATATGGTCATTACATTCGTCTCTAATCTTTTCAAAATAACATTTAGGAATCTGCTTAATTGATTGCAATTAAATTCCAAATATGCCACATGTACTTCATGGACCCGAATTGACAATGGAATTCCATTCCGTCTTAACCATATGGAGCTCAATTTTGACGTTAATGATATATAGACATCGATTTCAATGTAGCGCCAGTGTTTTATATAATTCATGGCATTGTATAAGCCCATTTTTGTTGTAACTGGACACGAACTTTGAAGCAGCATCACTCTGGCTCCCAGCCCCAATGAGATCGTGTCGTTCAGGCATAAACCGATGCGTTATTATTAGTATATCTTATATTACATCAACTGAACCATAGATCACATAGATAGGTCAATGCCATCATCTAAACAAAATGTAATTTGTTCATTATTCTGGACATGTAACATCATATTCGTTTACATTGCAGCTCTTTTTCATATAAAAAAATAATCTCTTTCGTTTCGTTTTCTATACGTTTTATTCCTCATTTCGATTAATGGTATACTGTGCTTTTAGCGTGATCTTGTAACTGTATGTACATCGTACATTACTTGTAAGTTATAATATTATTTTTGATAAAAATGGCCGATCTTTTGTTAATAGAATTACATGTATCATGTTTGAAATATTTTATGCAATGTAATCTTATCTACATTCAACACACACCTTACTGTTGAAAAAGTTATTTGATATTTTCAGGGTGGGCAAAACCGGTATAGAATCTATTGCTATCTAATTATTCATTTATGAAGGTTCGTTTTTGTTCATCTCTCATGTTCTGTTGTTTTTTGTACCATTTCGTCCAACCAAGAAAAACAGATTTCAATATTGACACTTAAACTTTAGTTTTAGAGCTTTTCGATAGTTTGCATGAATGCTCATTTTCATACTGCAAACTCCGACCAATGTATCTTCAGGGTGCGTGGGCGTATAGGATCAATATACATTCATATATTCTGTCAAGCAATAAAAATGGCAAATGAGTCGAAAATAAGAGGCAGCGAGTCTATTTGTCCCCAAACAATTCAATATCAGCGATTGGCCTTTATCAAGCTTGTATCCGAAAACGGCGTTCCTTTTACAGTGTAGTACCGGAAAGTAATATCATCAATTTCATTCTTATGAACCGTAACAGCAGCTTATATTAAGGTAAGAAGGGCATAATTAGCACCAAAGAGCCAGCGGCAAAATTTGAAAAGAGCCATTAATTCCTAAACTGTGTTACATTTCCATTCCAAATACAAACATACGCATTTTGTACGGTTTAGAATTTTGAATTAATGCATATTTATGCAAATATTTGACAAAAATGTTCAAAATTACATCCCTTGCATAAGAATATAGAGGAAAATGATATTTGTAAATCATTTTCTTCTTGAAGCATAATCTTGAATTCCGGCACGGTGAATCAACTTATGTGAAGTGTATTTACATGTGTGTGTAATTTGATACATTTCGTATGGCTAGAAAGTAGTGTTTTTAATTAGGCACTTTATACCTTAAAGGGACATTTCATTTCAATTTCAATTTTTTAAAGTATGTCTTGATGCCAAGATTGGTTATTCTAATGAGTATAAATACTATTACTTTTTTGAAGTTGTTGCCAATAAGCGAAAAACACGCATTTAAAGTTGAGACATAATCGATAAATTGCATATAAATCCGAACTGTTGTCCACAACAATTTGTTCAATATTAACACAAAAATATAAATTTCTCGTAAACGGTGCAATATTTTGGCTTGAAATTTTCAAAATGTCCATAAGGAAATATGCTCTTTCAGATAAAAATAAAAGTAAAATTTATGACAAAAAAACTGAAATGTCACTTTAAGCTATTGTTATGGTATTTTGGAAGAAACTTGGGCGCATCCGAAGAGCATGTGAGTTATATAATTGATTTGTCCTATATAAGTCACTTGACCAGTCATTGCTTGTTCTAAGAACAGAATGAAGATATAGGCCTAAACCTTACGTCTGAATCACTATTTGGGGACAAATATTGTTTCAAATGCGCATTTGTACATATGCATGAATTAACTATCTTTGATTTGGTTTGTATCAACTTATATAATATATAGAAAAAATAGAAAAATATAAAATTAGATACAAAGAAGAAACATAGTAACATAAACGATTTGGATGAAGTTCGTTATTTAAGCAACAGTTTGAGTAAAGGATTGGAAAACAGTATTAGCTCTTGTATTGAACTTCATGTCCATAATTTACTTTGGTTAGACAATTTAATTAAAATTGTCTGGTTTATCTGAGCATATTTGCCAATTTCAAGTTCACTGCCTTAGTAGCATAATCAATGATTTGCAGGACGCGAGACATGTCCGTTGGAATTACTAAACAATATCTGTTAGGTGCAATTGCGAGGAATGTAAAAGTCCATTTTTATACGATTTTAGTAACCATCTATTTTACATTTAACTCTTATTTAATCTTTTCCTCCAAGTAGTATAGATACATAGATTCCTCTATCAAGTTCTTCATTTAAGAATTTCCAACCTATCTATATCATAGGGATAATATTGTTGACCAACTTTTTTGTGAAGCTATTCTCCAGTGTTTCTTTCATAAAGGTACACATGCTAGCTTGTCGAACATACAAACATGTAAAAATAGGCTACATTAAAGAGTTGTCGTATAAATTAGTTAACCTGTATTTAGTATTGGTACACCATTTTTGTCCATGAAAGAAAATCGAATCAAGTTCATGTAGTCCCCCTAAATCAAGCATTATCTTACTTTATCTGTCCTCACGTATCGTTTCTTAAAACATTTAGAGAACAAACTGGTCCTCGCTAGAAACAAAAACCCTGTTACCAGCAAAACAATTGCTGTCTTTTTGTCCCTAGATAATGCGATGAACCGCACAGCTTCGTAAACTCTTTCCATGTTGTTTTGATGCCTTAATATCTAGTATGAGTCCCTTTATTACATATATGAAACATTCGGTATATAAAATGTAGTCTTTTCACTTAGAACTTTAAATAGATAATACGGTACTTACTGAACTCTTTCCCAACAAAGACTTTTTCCTAGTCCCCAGTAAAAATCTTTTTAGGAAAACATGTTAAGGGATCCATACTAGGTTCTTTTTGGGATCAGAAAAAAGGGACTGTCAAAAGTTGCATTGTTGTGTGGAACATAGTCTGATTCCGTGTCGTACTGTGTATTTTAGTACGTCAAGCATTCAGTAACAATGGCGGCGCCCACTGGGAGATTTCACTACAAAGATAAAGAACAAAGTCCGTTAATTTTGAGAACAGAGATGTGACATTAATGAAATACAATGTAAATCGTTTTCGGTATAACTTAAACACTAGCAGTAACAGTTTTACACGACCATCGCGCTAATCCGAAATAAAGCAGTTTTAAATTATGAACATGTAAACTATATTCTGGAAATTTGGGTATGTTTGTGACCGTATGTCTGATTCGCCCAGTGGTAGAGCGTCCGACTTGAGTTCCAGAGGTCCAGGGTTCACTTCCCAGCAACGGTACATGTTGTTTTACGAATAGATCTATTTATTTTACATTTTCTCAAACTAAACTATTCTAGAAATCGCAATGACGCAATAAAATAATAATTGGTAATAGTGTTTTATTGCGTCTTTGCAATCTCTAGAACATTTTGGTATAGAAATGTAAAAAAATAGATATAGGGGAACAAAATGATTTGTTCGAACTGGGATTCGAACCATGAATCTCTGGGTTGCAAGTCGGACGCTCTCCCACTGAGCTAATCAGACCACTGTTGTACTAACTTTAAATTGCCAATATATAATTTATATGTTCATCACTTACCCCCCCCCCCGCTTTATTTTGGGTTAGCGTAATGGTCGTTTGAAATTGTTACTGCTAGTGTCAAAAATATACCGAAACCTATCTACTCTTCTAATGACCCTTCCCTGCTCACAAAATTAAAAAAAACTTTGTTCTTTATCTTTGTAAAAATATTACCCCAGTGGGCGCCGCCATTGTTGGTGTATGCCTGACCCAATAACGCAGTATTAGGGGCAGGTAAGCCATTATCTAGGGCCAAAAAGAAAGAAATTTTAGCGTTGATACCAAGTTTTTCTCTATCTATCAAGGCCCAGTTTCCCATAAGTGTTACTATAAATATAAAGGACAGGTCAGCTAATTATAGATCTAGAAGGACTAAATGAACTTCATTTCGAATGTCTTGTACAGAAACAAGCTATCTATGAGGGTTGACCATTCCATACATTAATTCTTAGATATATTTTTATCTCCGACAACCTAGCATGAGTCCCTTTTAAGCAAATAAGAAATTGTTGATAGTCTGTAATTTTGCATTTTCCTTCATTATTTTCTATTTTAAAACACACTCATGTTCTGCTGTTCTCATAAGTTATGTTTTGCCTGCAACTCGTACTGGTTCAACATTTAATTGCTTGTGAAAGAGTTGATGATATATGAGCGCACTGAAAAATATCTTCCGCGCTTTAAATACTGAATGCAATGCAAGGCATATTGATCCTTTTAGGTCTCTGCAAATCGCATTGTATGGCTTTGCTTTTAATCGTTTTATGGTTTTTGTACGATTAAATTAATCTTATGCTCCAGCTTCCTCAAACAATATCGTTGGTGGGGAGTCAAAACCTCGTAACTACAGTTTGAATAAGCTGGAGTTACGAGGTTTTGACTCCCAACCGACGATATCATTTGATGAAACAACGCGTCCGTATACAATTTTACGGGACTTGACCATTTTTGTTAGCCGAGATAGATTCCAATACTCCCCAGTTGAAAGAATTACTGGTTAAGCATTCAGCTGTTAGCATGAAATATAGACAATTTAGTTCGTGCTTTACACTAGACTTTCCATGGAAAATGTTTTGAAAATCGTACTGAGGGAATACTGTTTTCAATATAAAAGAGTTATGTTAAATGTAAATTAACTTTTGTACGAGGTCTTGATTATAGCGTAGATTGGCGAAATTTGAATCGAGATATCCTCGTTTTTATTCGAAAAACCTCGTAACTACAGCTTTACTAAAGCTGTAGTTACGAGTTTATCGAATATAAGCAACCATATTCTGTTCGTACTAAACTGGCGTCCAAAAGAAACGCCCCAATGAAAATTGTCGTTATTTTCTTTATGTCTATCACAATGTTAGTGAAATGTCTACTGTATATTATCATTTTGACCGACAATTACGGCAAATGAAACAATATGCATTTCTATCCATTAACGTGTCCATTTCCGGTGACTGGTCACTTTTTCTACGTGCGCTTCGTGTATGTACATCATGTGATGAAATTTGTCACAATTTACACAGTAACATGTGTTAGTGGATAGGCAACCACGAATTTAAAGATTTTCTTATGAAACATACGAATTGAAGGATTCCAAAACTAAATTCTGGAAAAGGAACTCGTAAAATATGCATTTTTGATCGCGACGAATGCACAAACAAGTCGCAAGACAGTTCAACATATTGTGATTCTCGATTCTGTGTCTTGATTGACGCGTTAGAATTCTGCGAATGTTTATTGACCGGCCACGCTCAACTAGACCTCACGAAACGCCTGTAAAGCAAGATAATTCTCTACGTTAACGTCATGTACGTTTCAGGTTTGTGACGTTGGGATCGACGTTTTGTCGAATAGTCGGTAAGTGTGGTGGCCAAATAAGTGTTTTTCTGGCAACTGTTGTTGTTGCAAGTAACGTTTGCAATAGACACACTGCTTGGAAAATAGAGCTCGTAGATTGGCCATTTTCGAATATGGGAAAATCAAGATCAAGTCGCCTGACGTTTTGACGTCTTGCATTGCACGATTAGGTATCTTGGTCGACGATTAAGATTTAAAGAAAGTTTTGCAAATCTGCCAAAGTCAGATGGACCTCATGTAACGCCTGTTATAAAAGAAGCTGTCTTACGTTAACGTCATATGCGTTTCAGGCTTGAGACGTTGAAATCGACGTCGGGTTTAGTATTCACTAACTGTGGTCACCAAATAAGGCGTTTTACGGTATCATTTGTCGTCGCAAGTAAAGTTTGAACCACGCGCTACTGATTTTCAAATGGAAATTCTGATACCGCCTTGTTTAAATGTGCCGTTTTTCTAAACTGTAACGATTTGATAACTTCTTTATCATCATTTGTCAATAACAGATATTCAAATATACACATGAAAATAAGTATGTGTTATTTCAATTCATATTTCCTGAATAATCGGACATTTATTAGGACTGGGGCGTTTCTTTTGGACGTCAGTATATAAGGCTAGCAGTTAGTGTTAGTCGAGATATATTCCAATACTTCGCTGTGAAAAGAATTACTGGTAAAGCCCTCGACTGTTAACATGAAATTCCGGCTTTTCTGTAATAAAGTATTGTGAACAACGAATAGAACGAATAGTGCTCCATGATGTTTAGTTTTGTTAATGTACATTTATAACAGACAATTTGAAATAACTATCATTTATTAAATTCGTATTGGAAGTTAGACTTACTTAATGCCCGGTGTACGAAAAGGGTTCTTGATAAACAGGGTTCAATAATTTAATGTCGCTTTTCATCGAAAACCTCGTAACTGCAGCTTGAAACAAGCTGCAGTTACGAGGTTTTCGTTGAAAATCGACGATAAGGGCTTGATAAAAATCCAAGATGTTCTATAGATTTGTATTGGTAATGTTTTGCCTCTAGGATGAATGTGCGTGAACATTCAGGGTTTTCTATTTTTTATTAAATGTACTCGGAATAACGATGAGATATCCAAAAACAATATGTATGGGTTCTGTCTATCTCCGCTTGCTATTTTCTACAGATAACACATAGCGTTGTGCTAAACGGACTTTTTCTACTGTGGAAAAACAAAAAGAAACATGCCGGATAATTCTCAGAAAATGGGTTTTATGAAAAATGGATTTTTGTACTATTTGTTGTTATGCCTTGGACCCACTCTGTCTTTTGGACAAGAATACACTATTGAAAGCAGGTAAGAACATTTAGTATATTTTGAATATCGCGAAAAAAAAGGAGCAGGAATGGAGTTCTGAATCTATTCCCATAGATGGGCTTATATGTACATAATGTAAAAGGCTCGATCCTGGTTAGCTCACATAGACAGTCCAGTCTTCGAATGTTGATATTTTACTTTAACCTTTTCCCAAAACAAACCCTCGTTTTGACGTCCCTGGTAGAAAAGACATGGGAAAACATTGAAACAAAAGAAGAAAATGCTGATAACCAGCATTTTCTCCTTTTGCCGCAATATTTTCTGAGCTGAATTATGCACAAATCCGGCAATTGTCCACATTCATTTTGTTGACTTCAGCAGCTTTTGAATCGGACGACCTTAAAATTTTGTTGTTTGAGAAGTTAAACCCTTTCATCAAAACAACAGAATTTTAGCCTAGTTTAATTGTCAAGGTAGAGCTGTTGTTTTTGTTTTGTTTGTTTTTTTTTTTTTGTTGTTGTTTTTTTTTTTTTTTTTTTTTTTTTTTTTTTTTTTTTTTTTTCTCGCTTCTTTTTGCAAGGAACGTTTAAACAACAACTTGATGGGAAAGGCGTCATGAGTTTGTACTTTTCTTTATAGATTCTTTGAAAACAGTGTTCTTGGTCGAAACGTCTATGCTTTTCTAACCATAATTTTGAGAAACTCAATTTTTCACTTTGGGAAAGAAGGATCATTGCTGTTACTACTACTTTCCCGTTCATTTCCAACTTGTTTCGGCATAATTATTATAAGTATATAAGCAAATTATAAGTATTTGTTATACATAGTATTCTTGAATGCGAAGCATGTAGTTTCCCCGATGAAGATTTCGAATTTTCAAGAACTAGTTTTACTATCACTGGTTTTACTATCAGTAATGTTTCATTCTTAAACCTTTCCCAAACGACAAAAAATTAGGGTGGTCCAATTCGACACCTGCTGCAGACGACAAATTATATGTGAATAAAGATAGGATTTGTGTACAATATAGCAGAGAAAATATTGAGACAAAAGGAGAAACTGCTGGTTATCAGCAGTTTCTTCTTTTGTCTTAATGTTTTCCCAAGCGTTTTCTATTAGGGACGTCAAAACCAGGTCTTGTTTGGCAAAGGGTTAAATCATTTCCTTCTACCGCACATCTTCCATCTGTCACTTGAGTTGATTTCGATAGCGTTAACCCATTACCAAACGGCAAAATTTTAGACTGGTCCAAATTCAAAGGTGATGCAGACGAAAATTTGAAGTGAATGAAATTTTGCATTTTTTGGTCTTTAAACGTAGGAAACATTGTGGGAAATGAAAAAATGCTTGTTTACAAGCAATTTCTTTGTTTTCCATGATGTTTTCTAGTCATTATCTTGTGGGGAGTCAAAAGGAGTCACTGTGTGTTAGTGCGTTAATGAATGGAAGGACAGGTCAAAGCTATTGCATGATAAATGCAATGCACTTTTGATTAACCCTTTTCCAAACGGCCAAAATTTAAACTTGTCCTATATGAAAGCTGATGAAAACGACAAAATAGATGTTGTTAACGATAAGATTTGTGTAAAATATAGCACAGAAAATATTTAGGCAAAAGGAGAAACTGCTGGTTATCAGCAGTTTCTTCTTTTGTCTCAATGTTTTCCCAAGCCCCCTCTATTAGGGACGTCAAAACCAGGTCTTGTTTGGGAAAGGGTTAAACAAGAGAACAGAATGTAATAAGGGGACAGCATATCAAGATAACTATCAACATGGCATTGTCTTTTTTCGTCCATGTTTAAACAAACTTTCTGTTTTGGAGCTTGTTATGAAATCCCATAATCCCATAATTTTAAATAACTTTTGTTCAAACATCTAATTAAACATGTACTTTACACGCACCTTTCCATCAGGTGATTATTAGTAAGAGGAAACGATCACTTTAACCCTTTTCAAACAAGACCTAGTTTTGACGTACCTAATAGAAAAGGTGTTGGAAAATATTGAGACAAAAGAAGAAAATGCTGATTATCAGCATTTTCTCCTTTTGTCTCAAATATTTCCTGAGCTGTTTTGTACACAATATCAACCTTGATTAACACCCATTTTGTCGTTTGTGGCAGCATTCAAATTGGATAATCCTAAAATTTTGTCGTTTGGGATTAAAGTATGTGTAAGCAACATTGAGGTTTACAGGTTAACTCTTTCCAAACAACAAATGGTTTTGACGTCCCTAATAGAAAGGCTTAGGAAAAAGTGAATCAAATGAGGAAAATGCTGATAACCAGCATTTTCCCATTTTCTATCAATGTTTTCTGAATTCCAGTTCACTTTTTGTCTAATTCAACATATACTTTGTTGTCTGTAGCAGTATTTAAATCGTAGCCGTGTTAATGTTCGACGTTTTTGGAAAGGGTTAAACGGTTACGCAGATTATGTGCGTCGGAAAAGTTTTGCTGTATATTTGTGGAAAATGTATTAACCACATGTTAGATTATGGTAATGCGTGATATCAACTTGCGAAATCATTAGAAAAAATAGCAAAATTGAGCAGATTCTTGGAAAACGAACAATATTGTCTAGAAAAATGTCAATTAATTAGCAATTATCGTGTGCAATCTACTATAATTTCGAATTATAATGATAACGCGCTTTCCTGATATCATTCTAATTAGAGTTCGTGTTTCGCAATGGCTTCAAGTTTGGTTGAGCGTTTTGATTGGTTGGTGTAGAAATAGAAAAAAGCGGACTTTCCCAGGTCACAGAAGATGACCCCTAAAGCGTCATCCTCAGATGTAACATTATGAAATAAGATGAAATAAGATGCATCTGAATTCATTCAGATTGAGAGTTGGCGTACTTTAGAGTCGCATTATCTAGGTCGAAAAGAAAACGATTTTAGCGCTGGTACCATTAGAAGTACTTCTTTTACTTTCCATTGTAGATATAGATCTAAATGTTATTAGAGTCAGGCGCGTATCTAGGCGAGAAGCCTTAAAGCCTGAGGTTTAACAAAATTATTTGTATACCCCCCCACAACAAAGTTATGGGGTATACTGGAATCAGGTTGTCCGTCCGTCCGTCCGTCCGTGGACATAATCTGGTGTCCTCTTCTCCTCCCACAGTTTTTGACCATTTTTTTCTGAAATTTTATCAGGAGGTTTCCTATCATATGAAGTTGTGCACCTGCAATTTTCATCTTGATCCAGTCATTAGTTTTAGAGTTATGCCACTTTGAAGTTTTTATTATGGGGGGGGGGGGGGGGAGTAGTCAAAATTAACAATTTCGCTTCCGTGTTCTAACTTGAGAACCGGTTGACCTAGGATCATGAAACTTTACACAGTTGTTGCCGATGACCAATGGAGGTGCCCTACTGTTTTGGGGTCACTAAGGTCAAAGGTCAAGGTCACAGTTGGACTTTGTTTAAAATCCGTTTCCATGCTCTAAGTCAAGAACCTTTTGACCTAGAGCACTTTTTCGGTGACAAGGCCCTAGTGGGGGTATTCGTCCGCTTTGCGACAGTTCTAGTTTCATGTGGACCCAGTGGTCTTTCCAAGAAAAAATGTGAAAAACAGACACACTAAATGCCCTGCCCTGGCCCCGGTTTCTCAAAAAAACTTAAGTACGTTCTCAGACTCAAATCTGAGCACTGTGCTCAAATCGCACGAAATCCACGTGAACTTCAATCGAATACCCTTCAACGTTGGAGCGTATTCCTTTGAAGTTGAGCATGTGCTCATGGGTATGTACCTAAGTTTTTTTTTTTTTCGAGAAAACCAGGGCATGGTTTCTCTGTGTAGAAACAATAAATGTGTCAAATGGACTCGACAATACGCCTTGTGCTTTAACTTCACAAAATTCCTGGCAACGCCCCTAATCCATACAGGTAGACCAATCTATACGATACCTGTATGTATGTAAGACAACCTGTCACGGGCCCCTTTAACCCATTACCAAACGACACAATTTTAGACCGGTTCAAATTGAAAGATCCTGCAGACGACAATTTGAAGTGAATGAAATTTTTAATTTTTAGGTCTTTTTGGATGGAAAACATTGTGGGAAATGAAAAAAATTGCTTGTCACAAGCAATTTCTTCATTTTCCACGATGCTTTCCATGGCCATTATTTTGAGGGGAGTCAAAAGTCATTGTGTGGTAATGGGTTAATGGTTATCGGTAACATGGAAAGCAAATAGGCCCCTATACATAACAAATTATACAACTTTCAGAAGATAGAATGAATTAGACTAGCCAGATATCAAGTTCATATTTGCAGATTTGACATCCGTTTCAACTTGGGAATTTTGACAGAACTTTGCCAGACGATCTCGACATACAAATGATAAGAAATGTCTTATATGTACACTATATGGCGCCTCATAAAATTGACTGATTTTTATACGTGTGTGAAAGAAAAGTAGAACTTCTGCAAGAACGGATCCGGGATTTTTTCCGGGGGGTCGAAGCCCTCCAGGATTTTTCCAGGGGGTTCAAGCCCAAATGATGGCTTTAAATGTGTAAAATATGTAACGTTATACTAACGTTATATAGTCAAAATTTGATTTTCGGCCCCGACCCTCTCTAGATCCGCCCATATTCTAGTTATGAATTCAGTAAAATGATTGAAAATCAGAGAAACATACTCGTATTCAAAGTATCTTTGCGTTTTCTTGCATATATAATATTATGATGTTGTAATACAGTCGACACTCGTTATGTCGGCATCGGATAAGTCGAATTTTCGCTTAAGTCGAAGTTCAAATCTGGTCCCGTCCTCAACTATTGACATAATTTTTTCAAAACAAAATAATTTCGAACTGAATATAGCCATTGAAATATAGTAGGAAAAGGATAGAAATTGCTCGTTTTCGAGCAATTTCTTTCCTTTTCCTACTATATTTCAATAATATTCGTACTTGATAAGTTTAAAAAATGGTCAAATATCAAATATCTCGAAGCCGAACAAAATCGGATGAGTCGAACTCCGGATATGTCGAGGTATTTTGACGGCCCCTCCAACTACGACACAACGAGTGTCGACTGTACTTTCGAAACCCTACACCAAACAAGACCTGAAAAATGGAACATTATCGTTTTTCTTCGTAAACTGCATCACATTTTTGAAGAAAACGTTTATTAATATACATTTTTTATTTTAATTATCAAATTATGTTAAAGAAAAAAGAATCCTGATTTACCCCACGTAACGAACATTTTGATGCTTTTCAACAAGAATCTCGTAACTGCAGCTTTTTTTAAGCTGCAGTTACGATGGTTTCTTTGAAAAGCGACGATTTAAATTTAGAACTCTGTTCAGCGATAATCTATACTCTCCCTGAATGATTGATTTTGATGAAAAAAGATATGCCTCGGAGAACAAAATAACAAGGCACTTGTTTTTTTATGGAAAACCATCTGTTTATTCTCAGAGTATATATGATAAATTAAATTGATATCGCAAGGGGGTAAACCAGTACTACATATAGTTGGTTGGAGGTCAAAATATCGTAACTACAGCTTGAATAAGCTGGAGTTACGAGATTTTGACCTCCCGTCGACGATATATGTGACGCCAAACATGAAAAGGAGGTTATGAAATTAGGCAATTAAAATCAAAGAAAAGTTAGGCTGAAAGGCTATCAGAGCGTGGTTTTATTTTAATTGTTTAGTAAGGCTTCATGATCTAGACAAATGATCGCTTGATTTAAGAAATTCCTGGTTGGAATGTTTCTGTTGCAGTCCGTATAAACAGTTTAAATTATTAAAATGTGGGTTGTTGGTGTGCCGCTAGACTTATATTTAGACGTGAAACTGTGAAACGAATCCTTGATATTAGCAGATTAAAGTTTGCTACTACATTTCAAAATATAAAAAAGTATAAGCCAAAGTGTACATGTTTTTTTTGTTGTTGTTGTTGTTTTTTTCTTGATTTACAAAGGTTCCAAATTCGATATGCAATAGTACCCAATCGATATTGTTTAATTTTCAAAATATGTCTTCTAAAATCCTACCATTGTTTCGTTATGCCGTTTTGTATCTTTTTACCTAATTCGTACATTATGTGGTACGAAAAACAACAGGAAACAATGGTTAGGTGCTCCAGCCGCGCGATATGACAATAGCAGTTCAAAACGGCGTAAAAACCCAATAACCTCAAACTCGTACATTATGACAAAGAGCGCATGTCCATGATGACGATTGTATGACTCATGCGTGTTCTTTATAAAATAATGCGTTTGGTGTTGTCATCTTTCCATGAAAAAGGGGAAGTGTGAAAAGTATCTTTCCACTCTAGAATGTTTTTTTGATATAAATATATTCTCATTTTTCTTGAAATGTGACTCACGGTTGACCTCTGCTGGGTCAAATCTGTATCTCATGCATTATGTTAGTTGTGCGGACTTCTCGGATCGCACTGTTTGCATGATGGGTCATAAGTATAAAGGAAGACTACGTGAATAATGTGTAGTTCATTCCGGTGAGTTCAGAGTGTGCTAATTCCTGCTCGTTCCGACTTCACATGTACTAATTCACTCCATACGAATTTATTACATTATATGGTTTATGCATAGAATCAGATTATGCTTCGTCCATAGTAACTTTACCTTGAACTGCCATTTTAACCCTTTCACAAACAAGACCTTGTTTTGACGTCCCTAATAAGAAAAGGCTTGGGAAAACATTGAAACAAAAGGAGAAACTGCTGATAACCAGCAGTTTCTCCTTTTGTCTCAATATTTTCTATGCCATATTTTACACAAATTCTATTTTAAATAACTTCCATTTTGTCATTTTTTACAGTTTTTGAATTGGACCATCCTAAAATTTTGTCGTTTGGTAATGGGTTAAACAAAGCTCTTGGCTACACGTAGCAATAAATTATGATTATAAAGACTTATATAATTAAAGTTTTTATCTGGATTTAATTTTCTTCAAAAGACGTCTACATCCTAAGGGTAAAATGTTAAATGCTACCTTCTTTTAATAAACCCCGTATTGTAGACTCGTAAGAAATTCCGAGCCGGAATGAGCCTTTTGAAATATGGCCATTTTGGTAATGAATTGAAATAAATCTACGCAATACTTTCATGATGGCGCATTTGTTTACACATGTATAATATTCCAGCCCAAAGGGCAAGATGCTATATGTGAAACTGTTGAACGTTCCATAATATTATTGTTTCGAAGTTTGTGGTTTAAGAAGTTTGATAAATTGATTTGGCTTCATGTATCTGTCGTGACTTACGCTGCCTTTGTAATACATGTTCTTGTTTGTTTGCGTGGTTTGTATGTTTCTTATTACATTTTAATTTGAGTTTCATCATTCCATTTCTTCTTTGTAGAATTTTCGTTAACCTATGTTGATGAGTAACAGACTTTTGTGGTAGGCGTGTAAGATCATTTCATGATTTCATGGCTAGATGCTCCCCCTTCAAGAACCAACTGCTAAATTTCTGTATTGGTGTTAATCACATTCTGCCAATAAATGAATTATAAAGTTTTTTCAAGTATATGTTTGTAATCAGGGGTACAACTAAAACATAGCACGTACATTTATGATCAATAATACATATAGAACTAGTATGATATCTTTGTAAACATGGGACAAGGACTCTATAATAATAAACTCTTAATTTACCAAATGACAGATAGCACATGTGTGTAGAATTTGTTTGATTTACAAATACCAAACAAATATATAATCGTACATTTTACTGTTAAATGATACATCACTTGTTATGTTCGGCTTTTTTAAAAAGAAAGACGCATTAAGCCACCAGAGTCTTACAAGAACTCTGCTTTTATATGACAAGGCACAAAAAGATAAGTGAGAATTCACGAACAAATAGTCTGTAAGTCACTGCAAACAATTATACGGCTGATTTCGTACAAATGTAATCAACTCGACATAGGTGCTGCAAAACCACTGACAAATTACTTCACTCACCTTTCCCATTTTCCTTTTCGTTACCTAACGACCATTCACACAAAATACACCCTGATACAGTTCCAAATTTTTAACCGTGACCTGCGTATGAAGAGAGTAAACAAAAGGTCACGTGGTCTTTTTACTATATAATTCATTGTGCGAGTCATTATTTTCGCGCGAGCATTTTTCATTTATTCTGCCTAAGTATTAAGAATATTTTATACAGTCATTTGCGTTAATTATTACAGTTTTCAGTTACAGGAATATTTTTGCAACTTTGATTGAAAAAAAGAGATTTTTTAGCTTGTAATCATTCGTACCCTGTCTCCATCGCCCATTACCACCATGCAAGTTCAGGATGAGCTTCTGCTGTTGAAAACCATATAAAAAGAATTTTGCAGGAGCAAGTGAGCTCCTTAGTACTGTCCAAGTGTAAGCGGTAATATTTTGCATGTGTTTGTGCTCTAGATTAGAGCCAATAATGGACAGGTCACAGGATGGATTCCCAGCCGCGGAGCGTGGACAATTATAAATTAGATCTAACTTATTGCTGAAATATTGTTGAGAGGCGTTAAATTAAAAAAAGAAATGAAAAGAAAAATGTTTTAAACTTTTACCAAACAAGAAATGTTAATGGTTTGACTGTCAAGGGCGGATCCAGGATTTTTTTCAAGGGGTGGGGGGTGAGGTCTAGCCCAAAACATGGCTTTAAATTTGTGAATTTTGTAATGTTAGATACCATACTAACGCTGTGTAGTCAAAATTCGATTTTCGACCTATTCAAGGCGGGGTTCGGACCCCCGACCCCCTTTTAAATCCGTCTTTGACTGTCTTACAGAGATTGTTTCAAAAATCATTTCAAGGGGCAAAATAATGAAATACTTTTAATCAGCATTTTCTCCTTTTGCCTCAAGGTTTTCGTTACTATATTACTATATTTTTCATGGGGGTCCAAGCCCAATTGCCAGGGGGGGGGGGGGGGGTCCACGCCCAAATGATGACTTACATGTGTTAAATTATATATATCGTTAGGCCTATATTGACGCTTTAATTATAGTCAACATTCAATTTATGGCTGATTCCAGGGGAGGGGGGGGGGGAGTTGAGGGGAGTGCGGACATCCTAACCCCCCCACTCTAGATCCGCCCTTGCACTTAAAAAACCCTACTTTCATGATACCCATTCTGTTATCTGCAAGAGCTTCCAAATTGAATCAGGTTAGGAAAGGGTTAAGCCGCTGTCAAACTTGAAAAGTCTAAATAATTTTTTCGTTTGGGAAATGGGCTTTAACAGCTATGTTTTTATTATCAAATTGATCTACCATAATGAATTATCTTTCTTCATAAACCTTTCGGTACTGACATAATCATCTTTCACACTGAAAATGGCATGTTTCGTACTTTTTTTTTTGTGGGGGGGGGGGGGTTACGTGAATATGACAGTTTAACCTTGCGGCTAGGTCCTCAAAAGATCCGAGGATACTACTTTTTCGGAGGGTCAAAAATGACTTAAAAGCCGATAAAGGCCATAAATGGAAGTCAGTCAATGATATCCCGTCGAGATTCACAGAGGAATCATCACTAAACGGTGTGTGATTCCTCTTAAACTTCTTCTTTCCTCCGTTCATTTCCATTGTACGTTGGATGCTTTACTCACATTTGGGTCAGAGCCTCGATCTGGAATCAAAAAGTGTTACTATTTTTAGTAACAAATTGGAAGTGTATTTGGGTGTATGCTTAGAGCAAAATTTTAAGGCGCTCACTGGGAGGCGCCATTATTCTATACTTCTAGCGGAACCCCTCGGTCAACTCCGTAGAAACAATATAATAATAGAGAATTGACCGAGTTGTTCCGAATGTTCCATAATTTATAAACCGCGGTGTAACGAATGCCCCGTACTTCATACAAATGACGTCATATTTGAATAAAGTATCGTGCATTCGGAACAACTCGGTTAAAATCTCGGTCTCAAAAACGCTTTATCTAAGCTATATCTAAGACATCTTAAGTAATCTTGAAAAATCTCGCTCTAAAGATCGCACCTCAGATGTGATTAAGTGCAACATAATCACATCTCTACACATTGCCTTAATGATCTGTAAAGGAGCAGAGAGCTTCCCGACCAAATATCACTTTGGTAAACAAAAATCTGTCCGTCTCTGGTTACTCTTTCGTTGTAATACTGAATTTTGTTTTTCTTATTTCAATAGGCTATTTAGTAATGACTGCAAGCAAAAAATGTGAAAATACAATGCCTTTCTAAAGTTTCTTTCACGCCCAAATGTAATAGGAAAATTCGGTACCTCTATTTTACAGGGTGTCCCAAAAGTAAGGTAACACTTAAAATCTAATATATCTCGGCCGATATATCACTTATATATTCCTTATATTGCTGACAGTACAGAATGTTATGTGTAAAAATGAATACAAGAAATTTCATCAAATTATCATAAAATTTGTACATTTTATATATGATAAACTAAACACACCCTATTTTATCAATGACGTCATTTTGACAGTAAATGACGTCCTCTAGATTACGTCCCTTCTGTCACTTTCCTTGGTTTTTTCTTTTGCTTAAAGTTTTAGGCCAATAACTGCCTCGTGTGTGTCCATAGAAAAGTTCCTACATTCTCCTTGAATGTTTTATAGAAACATTGAACATCTTTAATTTAATGTGTTCTTGCTGTGGGAATTACACTTAAGACAATACGTGTCTCCACAAAAAATAGTCTAGTGAATTCAAGTCCGGCATGTGTCCACCAACAACATTCTTAGCGTTCAACTCGATCTTCCAAAGTCATAATTTAGATATGGTATGGGAAAATTTCAAATAAAAATTCTAAATACACTGTACTAAAGATTTCAGTGAATCTTGATTGGACTAAATTCTTCGCATTGACTTTCCTGGACTTCCATATGCAGTCTTATTCAAAGCTTAGATGCTTTCTGTGCTAAAGGATGTTTTCGGGCTTTTGCTTCCATGTTCATCAAAATCTGACCAAAGTCGTTCAAATTTATCTATAATTGAGTAGATAGGTATTCCTCTTGGTGAATCTTCTATTTTGAGTTAGAATTTAAATTTTATTTGCACACATATTGGACATTTAGATAAATGATATGCTTTACCGCATACATACATTTTGAGAAGGTAGGTTGTGACGTCATTTTGATAGTGGTACAGATGACGTCAAAAATGACGCCATTTTGATATGCGAATATCATTGAAGTGTATGGTTTTCAAAATTCCAATGAATCCTGCAGATATTGATAGTTTACCGAAAGAAATCGGCTATGAAATAGCAGAGCTAGAACCATTTATAAGTGTTACCTTACTTTTGGGACACCCTGTATGTCTAAATTATTTACACTTTCTTCTATAACGTTAACGATGAAAACTGCACGTTCTTATATCATATAGACAAATGAACGTTTATTCACGATAGACAATAAAAACTTCATTTGTATAAACATCGATTTTCTCGCCCCAAGTTTGTTTGAAAACTTCACAAGCACTATGTAAATAAAACATATCTGGTTATCAATTTCCGTTGGCAATTTTTCAGGTAATTTTATTTCCTCTTCGGCCAATAAAAGTAAGGCATTTATCCAGCAAAAACTCATAAAACGTTTCAAAATGGTAGGAAATGTATGTTCATATTTTATGTAACTTGTGTTTTGAGCAATTCATATCAACTGTTCAGACTAAGACTATCAACCGAAATCGTTTAAGTTGAGTTTCAATGCCATATTCACCAACATTTCCAAATTGCTAATCTAAAGTAAAATTACATTTCTAGCAATCTGATTGGATGAGTTGTGTGATTTTGAAGGTATTCTATGATTTAGACTGGTTGGTCATTTGTTTTTCACCATAGGACAAATCGGCATGCAGTAGTTCGGCTACTGGCTTTGGTATGAATACGACAAATATCAGAAACACACAGCTAGATACATCGGCCATGCTATATAACTATAAAATGTTTTGACGGAATGTCAAACCAAATAAACATATTTCAAAAAATAAATCTGAATTCGTCAATTTTCTATGTAATGCAAAAATAAAATCCTCGATACATATTGTGTGCGTGGAAGATAGACCAACAAATGTTAATTAATGATAGACAAAAACTTCATTTGCATAAACATCGATTTTCTCTCCAAAACTTTGTTAGATAATTTCACATGTAAATAAAACGTTTCTGGTTATTAATGTCCGTTGGTATTTTTTCAGGTAATTTACTTCCTCTCCAAAGTAAACTATATACAGAAAAGCTCGTACAAAATCCAAAGAACTTGTATATCCAACCGTTACATTTTTTAATCGAGTTGCGATCTGAAAGATTATGCATTATGCCACTTGCAACCACTAAATACCTAGGTCAGCTTGTACGTTATAATTTGGACACGACATATTTTGTATTCTGCCAATACATTGCTTAAGCATTTCCCACATGGCAAGAAAATAGACTGGTCACATTTTACAAGTATTGTACACGACAACATGGACGTGGATATAAATCACTTTATAGCAATAGAGCACAATAACGTCTTGACAAAAGATGGAAATTATATCCAGCATTTCTTTTTTGCTTCAATGTTTTCTGAATCCTTAATGTATATGTGTCTAAAAACCAGATCTTGTTTGTGAAAGGGTTTAAATAACGATAAAGATGCAAGGGGCCAACAACACTAATTTTGCTGAACCGTTTTCACTGGTGGTGAACTCGGCCAAAGCGTGGGACGGTTTTTCGCGATCATAGTATTCCGTCGGTGTTGTTATAAAATATCGTAACTACGGCTACGATAAAGCCGTAGTTACGCGATTTTATAACAACACAGACGGTCTGTCAATACATATCGGTAAACCCTGTCTATTTTTAGAACAAATTCATTGTTTTTTGAAAAACTATCCAGTCAGATCTTTAAACTCACATTTAAACGCAAAATATCTGTACCTTGTTGTAGCGAAAAACGTCCCTCGCTTTGGCCGAGTTCACCACCAGTGGTTTTAGAAATGTTAGGACGGAAAGCATCTTCTGTAGAGCAGTTAGTGCTTCCATGAAAATATACGATACCTATCTAATCGATCTTACTGTGTATGGTCTGGAGAATCGCTTCAAAGATTACTTCAGAGTTTTTATTGAGACAGATAAGCTGGTTTGATCTAATCCTGAGCATCTGCAGATACATAAAATCTTATTTATTACCCATTAATCATCGATTACATAGATATTAGATGTTTCATCTAAATCAAAGATTTTTTACAAAGGTTACAAAGTGAGAGATGTATTCATCGTTTGAAGGTCGTCAGTAATGTATATAGATCTATATGCCTGTGTGTACGAGCCTGTAAACAAGAGTTGAACACATAGGGAATGTTACACATAGTTTCACCAAAAGGATTGTGTAAACATGTTTCATCAATACGTACATACATGTACATGTAGAAGATATCTGCCCGTTACCTACCTGTTTTAGACATCATAAGAACCAATTAAAGTTTTAGTTTTTTTAACGGTCAAATATCAGAAGCGATGTCACTTCATCCACAAAATGATGATTATTAGTTGATACTTTAAAAACAACCAAATTGTGAAGGTCAAGAATACCACATTATACAATTAGTTCTATACAAAACATTTAATAAATATAAAACAAAATGCAAATTAACTAAATATTTGCAGAATTCTTGGATGTGTCATATCGCCATCATCGTAACTTGAGAATACTCTTTCATGAACACATTTTTCAAGTATTACTTAATTAACTATACATAATGGAAGTAGTAATATGAACAGAGAAACCATCTCATGATAACTTTGAAATGAATGCAATGTTTAAATTGTTAAAGGTATCGTATGAATTAAGGAAAAACACTGAGCATTATATTCTATGTCTAAGATTGGAGGTCACACTATTTAGAGCAACATTTTCGAGTGAGCATTTGGTACACACTCGTCAAATGTCAAGATAACATACTAATGGAGATTGTGCAAAACTATTGGTAGTGTAGGCGAATTTTATTTGCGTTTTCATCAGTATTGCACCAACCTAATGAACGATGTGAAAGCGACTGTCCTAGATATCTTCATGTTGTTTTTGTTGGCATTGAGGCTTGTGACTTGATATATACATATAAACACATACCCTCTGTACATTGTATCTGCGCAAAGTTTCGCCATTGGTTGTTCCACAAGTATGCCAATGTAGGGTTAATTCATGTTTCTGAGGTCGTTAACAGTCGCAGGGGCCCAAGAAATACGTTCACGCCCGAATGAGAAGCACGAGGGTCGTTTACGTATTTTGCGGGCCTCTACGAATGTTAATGACCGAAAAATACGTGAATTGACACTATTATTGCATAAAAAGCATAAAATTCCAATGATCACTTACCCCAAAACACTTGATATGTGCGGAAAATGAACCGATGTCAGATCAAAAATGTCCGCCATCGTTGTTCTGTCCTGATAAATCTTCCGAAAATTGTTTTGCGTGACGTCGGTAAAACGACGTTACATTATAATTTGGCACCCAAGGCGAACGTCGCTTATTTAACGTAAGACGTTGAGAATTTTGCGGGAAAAGAGACAATTATTTTGAAGGGTCAAATCGAGGATATTTGAGTGCAAATCCGGTCCGATACCGCACGTGAATCTCCCGAATAACGACCGGTTTTTCACGATATCAGCCCGGTTTCTTCTCGTTATTTAATGCTGATACGGCCCGAAAACACACATTTTATGCAATAATGCATTATAATCTGTCTATCAAGCAATATTCTTGTTTGCATTTTGCACAGCGTTATCATTGTTTATCAAAAATACAAAAATTGAATTTAATATGTATGGAAGCTTCTTCAGTGATAATGCAGTTGCATGAATAATTTACGAAAAACTAATCGACTTGTCTCTTAGACAGACAAAGGAAACATATAACATTTTTATAATGGTAAATTTATATTTGATACGAGGGTACTCTTTATCTTCATTTGCAACTATCAAACTTTGGGCTGAGATATTCCCGTAAGATGTTAGAAGATGGTAACGAAAAATCCATCGATGCTGAGAGGGACTGTTATGGGTAAACAAGATGTTGGCTTTTCTTGGTCGGCTATCGAGCAAAATGATTGGCAAGCAAAATAAAACATGGATACATGTTTGTAAAGGACACACTTACGTAGTTTTATGCATTTTTTATCATTTGGCATTTGTTTAATTTTAATTTAATTTTATTGGTGTTTTACGCCGTTTTACAACTGCTATGGAAATATATTGGAGAATATAACCATGGACTCCTGATATTTCTCTCACCAGTACCACCACAACATCCAAACCGAGCATCCAGTTGCTCTCTCACATAGATGATTGGCAGCTATCAGTGAGAGACCAATGACTTTTGTCAAATGCCAGAATGGATACTTGCCAAGCCAGGGTTAGAACTCGCGGCCCCTGGATTTAGAGACTCCGACCGACGTTACCGACTGAGCTATTTTGCTCGGTTATTTGGCATTTTGTATATATCTTCACCAAACGTATTATTTCGGCAATGTTACTTATTTGACTCATTTTTTGATGGTAGGAAGAACATTTTTCAAGTATTATCAATCATTTTCTGTTATAGGCCTATCAAGTTTTCTGTATAAGCTCTATCAGTTGCTCTTAAAAACTAATAAATCTAAATTGAATGCCCTTTTATCTTAATTCTACATATCTGATTCTCGGTTGGTATTTTTTCTATCAAATGATTACAGTGTTAAATGGGTGTTCCATAAAATCTCTCGGTGAATCATTTTAACAATTCTTCAATTGCATGAAGCTTTAAATTTTGAAACGCTGGTACCTAGTAAATGCAATTATGTTAGGCAAATGGAAAGAGACTAAATGACTATACCATTTACCATTTGTCAAAACAGCCACAGCCCTTGTGCAGTTTATAGCGAACCGGCCTTTCACGCATGAGATCATGGATTCGATCCACGACAGCGGCCTTATCTTTTCTGGCCAGTGTCGCCAACCATTGATTAACCATTGGTTAAATCATCGTAAACCTATGTGGGTGAGCAACCTGGGCTCGGTAAGGATGTTGTGGTTATATTGGTAAGAAATACGTCAGGAATACATGTTAACCCATTACCAGACGGCAAAATTTTGGACTTTTCCAATATGAAAGGTGTAACATAGGACAATATCAACTTGATTAAATTTTCAAAATATTTCCATTTTGGGATAGAAAATATTGTGGAAAATGAAGAAATTGCTTCTCACAAGCAATTTCTTCATTTTCCACAATGTTTTCCCAGGCCTTTTCTTGTGAGGGAATCGAAAGGCGTTACTGTGCAGTTATGAGTTAAGATGCTCTTACCGTGACTATATGACTAAAGCAGTTCAAATAGGCACTAAACCCCATCCATTCCACCATCAGCCTCAGATAAAGTCTCGTCTATGCCTTTCGTTGAAAAAGATGGAATATTCTTTACGCATTGTTTCCATTTATTAGTCCCATTTGCATATCAAAAGGTTGGAATAACGATAATATGACGTTAGCATGAGAATTTGTGCGCATTTAATTGAAACATGATATGAAAGCCAGAAATAACACTGGTCTTGTAATTGATTAAAGATGAATTATTTTGACAGTCATTGCAAATAAACATTTCAAAATCGACATCTCAATGATAAGATTTAACAAAACGTGGAGTTGTGCACGTAAAATTTCAAACCTGAAAAACATGCACAGAAAGATTCATAGTTAAAGATGATACATATCATCGATGGGGAGTCAAAAACTCGTAACTCCAGCTTATTCAAGCTGAAGTTACGTGGTTTTGACTCCCCACCAACGAATTATTCTTATGGAACCTTTATAATTGTTCCTGTTTAGTTCGAATATGTGGTTGGGAGACGACCCAAGACAAGACAAGATTAGTTTTATTAATTTGATAACGAATGAGATATGAATACATATTCAATGCAACCACATAATCGATACAACCATTCATTATTTAGAAAAAAATAAATCATTAAGGTGAAGATAGAATATATTGATGAAAAGAAAACAAAATACCAATCAAATGGCGAGGAAAAATTAATATGGACAATGTGTCCATATAAGCTGATCAATTGTATTTCCATATTTATTTCTAGAAATCATAATGAAAATCATACATAACTAATGTCGAAGATAGGAGGTGGTATTCACCAACCAGTTTAATTTTCACTAAAGTTACACAACAACCCATCTGATTGGCCGAGACATACGTTGTGATGTACACAATGTTATTTTGATTTAAACAATCAATTAAGAATTGTTGGTGGATACGGCTCCTGAACAGCTTTCAATTCCTTTGAATCATAATTGTACCAGTGGATGTATCAAAACTCGCTTTACTTATCTTGTTTCATCTTATCTAGGTCACATGACTTATCTCTGTAAAGTCTGGAGAATCGTTTCCATGGGCTACATCAGACAGATAAGGCGGTTTGATCTTATCATAATCGCCTTCAGGAACATGAGATCATATTTATTAGCATTTTTGTCGATTATATTGTTTTTTTTTTTTGCAACCATACCAAGGCATTTTATGCGTCTTTCAAACAAGTTTCATATTATAATGGATCAAGAGAAAAATGTTGATGCAAAGTAGGAGTAGTAACATCATTTAATAAGGCAATACAGACAAGAATTTATCACAGATTTTTCCATAGACTGTATCAATTCTTATTTCTACAGATGAATCAAAACAATTGAAGAAACGTTCGAGACAACACTATCAATGTAATTGACAGACAGACTGGTAAGAAAACATTCGAATATTTAAATAGACTAAAGAAATCGCTGTACGTAATGTGCTAACATTGTTATTATTGGCATCTGAGCCAGCCTGACTAGATTTGTAACTAAATATATTCGTAGACGATCTCTAAACTGTATTTGAAAAAAAAAATACTTACAGCCGAAACACGGATAAGGCGGTATTTGTCTATTCGAATTGTCATCGCTTTTAAAAATAGGCTGATCCCACATTTCAAAGCCATGCACAATCATATAAATATTGACGCTATA
The DNA here is from genome assembly GCA_963680895.1 of Fragum sueziense. Lineage (NCBI taxonomy): Eukaryota > Metazoa > Mollusca > Bivalvia > Cardiida > Cardiidae > Fragum > Fragum sueziense. Next base: position 19,886,744 of record OY804596.1, on the reverse strand, counting down.
ACTGTTTCATAGTTGTCATTTAACCCAATGCCTCAAAGTGACGCCTTTTGACGCCCAACAAGAGAAAGGCTGTGTAAAACATTGTGGACAATGACGAAATTTCTTCATTTCCAACAATATTTTCTACTCAGGAAGAGCAGTAAATATAGAATTTCCTTCAATTGATATTGTTAGCTGAAACATCTTTGAATTTGGACCAATCTAAATTCTTTCCATCTGCGTTAAAGTTTCATGCAATAAAGATATGACGGGATGTGTGCATGCGTTCAATCATGTATTTCAACCACCGTGAAAATATTCTGTCCTTTGTCAACTCAACTAGATTGACTGCATTTGACAATTTTTTCCGTATTATTTTTTATCGTGTTCCGTATTATTTTTATCATTGAAACTATTGCTTTCGATAAAAAATACCCCCTCGTAAATAATTCATTTGCTATTTCATTTTTCTTGACACAGATTTTTCAATAGCTTTAACCTAATCTACAACGTTATTAATCTTTGCTATTTAGATGTCTATGCAATCGTTATCAGAGGCTCTTAACCATCCATTTTAATAATCTATTTATCTGAATTATACGAAGTATGATCTCAGCAGTCATTACAGGAAGATTATGTTTTAAATAGGCGTTCAAAACCATGTTCTTTATTTCAAACTTCAGGTCTGTTTTTTTTTCTTTTTTTTTTTTTTTTTTCTTTTTTTTTTTTTTTTTTTTTTTTTTGAAGTAGCTACAGATTGATATGTAAGAAATCTTTAGTAGAAAAGAACAGATGCTGATAACAACCATATTCGTCCTTTCTTGTATGACTTTCTATGTTATGTATTGATTTTGTCCAGTGGTATTTGCTTTGTTTCCTACTTTTTTTTAATTACCAAGTTTAAAGTTATATTGGTTGAGGAAAGGTAAATTTGGTATTCCAAGTAATGTCTTCCAAGTAATGTCTAGTTAAATTATACGAGAAATACAAACGTATCTCTTGGTTGGCGTTGCATTGCTTCTATATCACTGGGAGTTTCTTTTTACGGACAAAAACACAAAATATACATTGCATAGGCAAAGAAAAGTAAGTTCACTTGACACCTGTTTGATTTCCAGAGCGTAATTTGTCAATTCCAGATAGTATTGTGCATTAGGCTAGTGTATCACATAAAAAGATACCGACAGACTACTTGTCAATTACAAATGTCATCAAAACCACTGATGTTTGTATCAGTAAGATAGTAGCAGTACTGTTTTTATGATGGTGATGGATATTTATTATGACCAATATTCTTAACAAGTTCCATAATGACACTAATGAATGCATATACGTGAAGTTATTGTGCATTATGGTGTAATGACATTATAATATCGTTCCGTCCTAAGCAACATAGGTTAACATTATTCTTTGACTATATTTAATTCTAAATAATAATGCTGCTATTGAAGACTTGTGTTATTGGCCGTATTGAGATTTCCGACTGTTGCCTTAATTTCTACTACTAGCAATTTTACCCGTCTCGAAATTTGACCTTTGACCTCGATGACCTTGACCTTTGACCTCGATGACCTTGACCTATCCGGGGCTGCCCTCCACCTAATCCCGTCCCGTAACCCGTAAGCAATCCCGTCCCGTAACCCGTAAAAACGATACCCGTAACCCGTAAAAACATAAATTTGACCTTTGACCTCGATGACCTTGACCTTTCAAAAAATGAACCCCTCAAGCTAATATCCGGGGCCGCCCTCCACCTTCCCTCCAAGTTTGGTGAAGATCGGCCCAAGGACCTGGGAGGAGTAGGGAAACAAACAGACAAACGGACAAACGGACAAACGGACAAACGTTGCTCAAATTATAGTATGATATAATCTCTTCTGAAAGCGAAGCTAAGTTAACAGATTCCTGAAAGGACTCATTTTGTCGCGTTTGACATTGTGTCACTTTTCCTGCAACAACTGTTCCTTCAATAATGGGTAGTTGACATGCAGTTTTGTAAATGTTCTCATAGTTATCGTGTCTACAGATTTCTACGATTCTTGTGTAACATTTATGGTATACCAAGTGATACCGATTGTGTACGACATCCTAACCTGTTATTTTTACTTTGAGTCCATTTGCTGTACTTCCATTACTTATATGACATCTGCTTGTTTTGTAAAGATTATCTGTTCAATTCCAGACGGGATGATGCATTGTTACACACAAGAACGATATCTGAAGGCAACATGTCAATTGCGCATGTCAACTTAAGACATCTTTCCGATACAAATGCATTTTTAAAATATTTGGAGTCGAAGTGTTCATACCACAAAAAATGAGTAATTTATATAATGATACGTGTACACACAGTTGTTCAGTCTCGAAAATATCCATTGAACCTTTGAACCTAAATATCATTGTTTGATATCTGTTTAGATATTTTAGATAAACTGACATTATGAATTTTGAAAACATCTCCAATATGCGGCTAAAATGTAAGTAAATTTCGATAATGCCTGTTGTTTCTTCTTTTTCCATATTGTTTGGGAATTGTGTAATGTAAGCATATATATATTCCAGTACCAGGACTATTTGGACCCCTTTGGGCATACATATTTTTCGGTTTGTTCCTTTGACTGCCAATGGTCAATTTCACATTATAAAGTTATATTCTCGTTTACATCTGATACCATACTTTTAGTTTCTATATCATTCGAAAATAGATGAAAGCTAGTTTCTTGCTCAGTATGTCGCAGTTCAGTGGTGAAAGGACATATCATACTTTTAAGAATAGCTCCTAAAAGGCGATGTCAGAGGAGTCTAAAAATTAAAAGGCTTCGTTGTCCGAATGATACGAGGCTCGTATGTTAACGTCACATTTACTAAACGCCTGAGAATCTAAAACAAGACAAGAGCCGTCATGGACGGATTATGCTCTTCGAATAAGTGTTTGTCACAAACTAAAAACTATCATTCATTATGCATTATGTCATGATGCATTTTTGTACACACATTATTTATAGAATATGGTCTGGAACATCTCATTTATCACATAAATACAAAATTTCATTAAATTCTACCCATTAAATGAAGAGAAATTAGAGAAAAATTGATTTTTACATTAAGACCCCCTTTTCCATGACGCAGCCTCAAGTTAAGAAAGGGAGAAAAAGGTCCCTAGGGATTATCCCAGGGTGTTCACATGTGAAGTTTCATTGAATTTGGTCCAAAGGTTGCTGAGATCTGGCTGTGGACGGACGGGCGAACAAATGTGTGTACACGGACAGACAGACGGACGGACGGACAGCGTGGTGACTATATGCTCCCCCGAAATTGTTTCGGGAGCATAAAAAAGTTATGAACATGTCGCCTCTTACCTATACATATACATTAGTCATTTCCAGGTCTTAATTTTGCATGCGTTAGTTTAAATATGGTGAATGAATGACGTATGGTTATTGAAATTAACGAAAATTCGTTTGATGTGTTTCTGTTATTGCGAAAGTTGCGACTTATTGCCTATTTACACACCGATTTCGGGCAATATTTGGTAAACGAAATAAATCTGCAGGTAAATGGTCACTTAGGTTTTGACAGTAACCGTTTGCACTTTATTTTTATTTACTTATTATTCATGTACTAGTTTACTTTGTTGACCTAATTTGAAACATTATCAAAGCATTATTACACCTTCTATTTAGATCCCTGTATCATCGCTATCAATGGCTCTTGAAATATCTATAATAATAATCTATTTATCAAAATTACACCAAGCATGCTCCCAGCAGCTATTATCAGAAGATTATGTGTTAAATAGGTGCTCAAAATTAAGTCTAGATAAGCTTTTCCGAAGTCTGTTTAGACGATCCCACCGAATGTAAGTTTAAAAATCATCAAAAGAAACTGTTGATAGTCGGTATTTTGTCATTTTCTTTTCACGAATTCTATGCCAAGACCTTTAGATACAACGGTATTTGTCTTCGATAGAGTGTTTGTCACAGACAATGCCTTTAAACTCGAACTAGTCTAATCTTCTGCCTTTTTAAAAGTGTAAAGTGTTACATCAAAAAGTGCGTCAATGCCTTACAGTATAATTATATGTATGATATATTTTGACTTTATAGAAAGAAAACGTAAACCATTGGTTGCATGTCTGATCATTCGTTTTTCAGACAGAAAACATGAAATATCATTTTTCCACTTACAAAAAGGAGGTTCAGTTGACATCTATTTGTTTTCTAGAGCTTAACGGATCTATTTCCAGATGGTGTGATGCATTCTTACACATAAGAAAGATATCTGCAGACAACATGCCAATTACAAATGCACACAGTCACTGCTGTTTAGTTTAGTAAGAAAGTATCGATGCTTTTTTTGTAACGTTGATAGACACAATGCACCTAACTTACTAAGTTGAAGTTTTCATACCTAACGATTCATTTTTATCTATGAATGATGTTTTTCGCAGGTTTAAGAATGATACCAATGTATAGCTCTCGGGAAATAATCTGACAGAGCACCTCAAGCATACAGCTAGAGGTGCTTTACCGGAACCTTTACTGGTACGTGATTACGAGACAACAAACGACACAGGGACATTATTATATGTTTCAACCTGATCTGCTTGTGTTGGTATTGTTCGATTAAAATCTATTCTTCTTGATTAAGCCGTATACTAAACAAATGTTTAAGGCGCGTTCCCATTGCCGACCAAATCAACTCGATCAAGCTCGATCAAGCGATCGAGTACTGATCGAGCTTGGTCGGCAATATTGATCGGGACGATCGAGCGTGGTCGGCAAAATGATCGGGAATTTATCGACAAGAAATAAAGAAGAAATCTAGTAAATACAAGAGAACATCACATATTATTTTTCCATTTACAAAAATAAGATTCAGTTGACATCTGTTTGTTTTCTAGAGCTTAACTGTTCTATTTACAGATGGTGTGATGCATTCTTACACATAAGAAAGATATCTGCAGACAACATGTCAATTACAAATGACAACACAGTCACTGCTGTTTAGTTCAGTAAGAAAGTATCGATGCTGTTTTTATAACGTTGATAGACACATACTCGTAATTTACTAAGTTGTCATACCTAACGATCATGTTTTCCTAGAGTTATTGTTCTCCGCAGGATTCAGAATGATACCAGAGGTGCGTTCTTTAGAGCGAGATTTTTTTACGATTTCATGAGGTGTTATGGATAAAGCGTTTTTAAGACAGAGACTTTGACCGAGCTGTTCCGAATGCTCCATATTCATACAAATGACGTCACCATGACGTCATTTGTATGAAGTATTGAGCATTCGGAACACCGCGGTTTTTTAATTATAGAGTGTTTGGAACAACTCGGTCAAATCTCTTTTATTTTGTTTGTACAGAGTTGACCGAGGGGTTCCGCACGAAGTATAGGGTAATGGCGCCTCCCATTGAGCGTCTTAAAACTCTAAAGAACGCTTTATCCTAAAATATCTTAAGAAATCTCAAGAAATCTCGCTCTAAAAACGCACCTCTGTATTTAAATTTCGATAGAAGACCTAACAGAGCGCCTCTGTCAGTTCATGCATCGGGACCTATACTAATGTGAACATGAAACATTTTAACCGAATCTGCGTGTATTTATATTACCAAACGACAAAACTTTGGGGTAGTCCAATTTGAAAGAAGTTGCAGACAGCATTTCAATGTGAAGAAATGTCATAATTTAATTATTTTAAAGCTTTTCGGGTAGAAAACATTGTGGAAAATGATGAAATTGCTTGTCACAAGCAATTTCTTCATTTTCCACAATGTTTTCCAAAGCCATTATATTGTGGGGAGTCAAAAGGAGTCACTGTGTGGTAATGGGTTAAAACTTTTATTTCTGACTAGGACGTACACTAAATTTCATTCTATCAGTGAAGAAATATCTTATTGATTTAGTCGCTATAGAGTTAACCAAATGTAGGTCTGATTTATTCTAAAATGCTTTTGCAAAATGAAGCGAAGCAAAAAAGTTTCCAACAAGCCTCATTTAGTCATATGAATCATGTTTACCATCGAGCAGTTTTGGCATAGTCTCACTTATCTTGCAACAATTGTTACTTCAGTAATTATCTATGAGTGAAAGCATGACAACAAACGGCAAAGGGACATTCGAAAATGTTTAACCTGATATGTCTGTGTTAGTTTTGTCCGTTTAAAACTATTCTTCTGCCTAGGCCGCATACTGAATTATCATTCTATCATTGAATATAATGTTTAAATTATCATTCTATCATTGAATATATGTTTAATGATATAGTCTATATAGTTAAACAACTGAGGGGCTGATTTATTTTATAACGCCTTTTTAGAATGAAGAAAAGTAACAAAGTCCTGTCAAGTCTCATTTAGTCATGTCGAGCATGTTTACCATTGTCTCACTTATCCTGCAACAATTGTTACTTCAGTAATTATCAGATGACAGGCAGTTATGTAAATGTTCTCATAGTAAACGTAATTACAGATTGTTGTGATACCTGTGTAACAGTTATGATATAGAAAGGTCATACTGATTGTTTATGACGCCCCAACCTGTTGTTTTTGACAACGAGTATCTTCTCCTCAAGCACGTCCTTTTGGCACCAAGTTTTTACTACGTGATTATATTTAAAAAAGTCCTTCAGAAGGATATAAATAAGTTTTTTGATATGTACTTTATTGAGTAGAGTAGTGAATATATCCCCTTTTGTTACATTGATTTCTAAAGAATGTGCTAGGACTATGTAATCGTTGCCTTGATGTAAAGCTTTACAATTAAGTTGAAAGTAAAGTACAAAGAAGATGCACGTTTTCGATTGAAACATAATAAGAAAGCTAGAAATAGCACTGCACTTGTAATTGCTGGAAGATAAACTATTTTGACAGTCATTGCAAATAAACATTTTCTAAATTGACGTCTTCAAGATAAAATTCAAACAGATGTCAAGTTGAAACCGTTAGTTTTATCTTCTAAAACAGATGTGAAAAGCGTCATGCATTCTGTAAATAAGATTACATTGATTTAGAAGAAAACTCGTATTTACATTTCAATGGCGACTACTGATCGGCGCCATTTACAAGCCTATGCCAAACTACACGATGTATCTGCGCAGCCAAGGTACGTTTATAAATTAGATCATGTCATTGTCATGAAAAACAAAACTGAAGTACTTACACAAAATCTATACATATCTGATAATGCGACAATAGATTCATGAATATCACAAAATCATCAAATACTTTAAGTTTTGATACTACATGTATCCATTTTCATTTTCCACTGTTCTCTGAAAACGAATCAACTTTATGACATCCCCATTTTAGTGACGTTTTATATAACAGTAATGGCGTCATTTTTCTTTATCTTCACAGGAACGAATCCACGCGCCGTGGTAGAATTAGCTAGATCACATAATTTATGCATTTATACTCAGTTCCATAAATAAGTGTGCAATTTCTTTCGTTTTATTTTTCGCCTCATCTCTCACTAAAAATAACTGAGTTTGCTGTCATATTGTAGCTTAAAGTCTCAAGAAAGTATCAGACATTTAAAATTTGGGCACTGCGACAGTTTGTGTTTGTTTTTCTAAGGTTAAATGAAGGTGGTATGAAAATAAATGTTGCAAAAGTACACAAATTTGGTCAAATTAACGTTTTGATAATCTCTAGTTAATCGAACATTATTCATTTTTAATACCGTTCGATATTGAATTGAAACTTTTTTTATCAACAGAAACAATGTTGAAGTTCTTTCCTGGCCACGATTGGCACTGGATTTGGATAAGATTAAACATGTGTGGGTCATTTAGCGAGGAATGTTCCATCACTGAGAAATATCAGCTATATCCAGGATTTTGTCATTGCTCTCACTCAGGAATAAAATAACATTCCTGCTGTAGTGATATTGCGGTCTTTGAGCTCTCTGCGACTGTCACATAATCGCTTGTGTCGACAACACTGGTAGCCATAAACAATTTTCACAAAAGACTCCAATTTACTTGATTTAAACAAAATTTGAATGTAACCAATTTTTGTGTTCTTTTGCAACTTTTATTTTTATACCACCTGTATTTAATCTAAGGAAAATAAACAAAAACTGTCCTTTTGACAAAAATAAAGGGGTATGTCATTTCTTAGAAATCTTAGCTACAATATGAACAAACTGTATTATTTTTAGTCGAGAATGAAAGGAGAAATGAAACAAAATAAAGTGCACACTTATTTATGGAACTGAGTATATTTCTTGAAATTGCTTGAATATTTGAAACATAAAATAGTTGTTGTTTAACGATTTATGATCCTAATTGATAATAGTCTATTTCGACAAGAGTGTGACAACTCTTTATGAATCGAACAGTGACCTATAAAACCATAATATAAATGTTACAGAACAGAGTGTTGTAAATCGTTTAAGATATCATCATATTTACGATCTCTTACTTGTTATTCCTCGATTTGGGTATTTATTCTGGCCTATATTTACAGGCTGATGCCAAAGGCTTGTGGCTATACGAGCGATCCTTTCCCAAGTGATCCATTGAATTTGCGTGTTTTTAACTAATGGTAGTATGTAAAGCATCAAAAACTCTAAGAGAATTATAACGGATAATAAAATTAATTACCTTTCCCCCTTCGTTTTTCTCAAATAGAATGATATAACGAAGATTATAGTTATCGACTGCAATTAGATGCCAAATAATATGGTCGTCTGGGAAAGGGTGACAGCGATATCGCGTGAGTTCTCTATCTTATAACACTGGTTCAATCCAATTCTGTCTTATAATGATTTATTCCCATACACCAATTATTGTCCGTCTCTAATATGATGTACAATATCTGCCAACCGTGGCATGTAACAACATCGGTGATGATGGGGTTGTATTCACCGACCAGAATAATTCCATTTACATCTGAAATTACACAACAACGCATTCGATTGACCGAGACACACTTTTTGTCCAGTCAGATGGCTTGTAACGTTTTTCTGGATTTAGACAACCTTTTTAGTATTATTTTGTAATACGGCACCTTACTTTGACAACGATTTCATAGATGAAAATGTTTATTTGAATAAGATGGAGGTATTATCAGACGCTTTAATCTATTACGACACAGTGACACCTTAAACACCCCACAAGATAATGGCTTTAGAAAACATTATGACAAGCAATTTCTCTATTTCCCACAACGTATTCTATTATAAAAAGACGCAAAAGTAAATTTTCATTGAATTTCTTTGAATTTAGACAAGCATATATTTTTTCCATCTTGTGATAGGTTGATCACTCGACGGTGTATGTGTCTGTGAAAAAAAAAAGAATCCCGTTTTGAGGGAAGTTTGCAAAATTTGGTCTCGAGAGACTACAACCATAGAGCGCAATTTATCAATCGATCTGAAATGCCCTTTTACAGGATCAAAAATTTATGCAGTGCACTGCAGTTGCATACACTATAATATAAGTGTTCCTAACCATATGCATTTTATATGAATAGAAAACAGTAAGGAATTGGGATAAATGCTGGATTGCAATATTTCATTCTTTTTCTCCATGTTAACAAAAGCCACCAACACAAAAAAGTGTAACATATAGATACAAAATATGGAATTGCATATTTTTAGCTGATTGCTGTCATTATAGAGATGCAAGAAATATCAAACCGTTTAGTAAGGTAAAACGGTAAATGCTACAAATTCAAAAACAAAAAAGCAAGGTTATAATTATCGTTAAAAGTAAAAATGTAAAAAAAAATGTATAGTAAAATGAAAAAAAAGAATGGTAAATACTTGAAATTGGAAAACCATAATAGTAATATAAAATGGTAAAATATACTAGATACATGTAGGTGAACATGTATTCGATATTCACAAAGTAAAGAAATGTAAACTCAAAAAAAAAAATAACTTAATCATTGGTCACGGACAATGCATGAAGGTAGCCTTTCCAGCTATGTTTACCAAAGCATGTGAATGAATACATCAAACTACGGTATTGATTAAGTAACTCATTTATTTCTTTATCTATGTATTTCTGTATTTATGAAATTATTAAAAAAAACGCTTCGGAACGACCGACACTTTAAGTGTATACGCTCATTTTATTGATGCCAAGACCATCAAGCCGTTGAGTAAGATAAAATGGTAAATACTCTAGAAACTCGATAACTATATCGATGGTCAATTCTTACTACGACCAATGTCTGGAGAGAGATAGAGGGCGCAATATCCATCGATCCGAGGTCAAAGACCAACACACATAAATCTTAAATATTATCTATACTCCAGGGGAAAGCAACATGCCTTTGGTTTTAGTATATATTTTCCCAAGACTTCAGTATAGTCTAAAAGGCCACACATAAGGAATTGAACAGCAGTGTATCTCCAAGACTACAAATCGCTGCTTTTCAACGAAAATCTCGTAACAAGCTGCAGTTACGAGATTTTAGTTGAAAAGCGACGAAATAAAAAATGGATTATCTACTAATTTGGGATCAAAGTCAAAAGCACATTGGCCCATTAACAGCCGTCAAATTTTAGTCTTGTTACAGACGACAATTTCAAGTGAATATAAGACATTTTTTGTTCTCTGTGAAGAAAATATCATGGGAAATGGAAAAAATTGCTTGTCAACAGTGTTTTCAAAAGACATTATCTAATAGGGTGCAAAGAAACGTCGTTAGGTTAGAATGGGTTAAAATTGATATAAATATTTTATAGAAACCAGGGAAGTAAACATGCATTTGGTCTTATTGTATTTTCCAAGACAAGACTCCGGTTTACTATCTATATGATGGTAGAATAAGAAACTTTACATTTGATCTTCAGAGTCTGTAAAGATATGTAGAAGGCAAATGCATCGATCTAGGGTCAAAAGCCAACACACATACTGTCTATCGCTACTTCCAACAAAAAAACTCGTAACTGCAGCTTAAAACAAGCTGCATTTACGAGGTTTTTTGTTGAAAAGCACCGATATCTTAAATATCATATAGACCCCAGGGATATGCAACATGATTTTTTACTTTTGATGTTGTTCTCGGAATTTCAATTGAATGCTTTTATAGAAAATGAGATATAGGGTATGCGAGGGGCTTTCGAAATATCTGTCGGAATTTGTGTATCTAATTCTCGTATTGTACAATATCATTTTATGTAGATTCGGTTTTATTCCAGCACCTTCGCAAAAATGATATTTTGAATACTCTAACTTTTGGAATTACAATAGTTTAGGGATATTGCAATATACGTAATCCTATTTTCAGATTGATTGTGTAATAGAAATGCCTTTAATTGACACTAATAATACAATATTGTCTAGATCAGCTGTCTCCAAATCATAAAAAGTTAATGTACTTAGGCACCACACCAATTTTTGAACAGCCAATCTAAGTATGTAAACCGATGACAATATGCATTGTCCAAATAGCGTCGCATTTCAACAAAAACCTCGTTTTACTCTGCAGTGTCGATGTTTTTATTGAAAACCAGTTATTTACAGTGTACCAATACTCTTTAGTCTAGGAGGTAGATGAGGTTTAATTGCGGTAAAAGCACCATACAACCTTTAGACTGATTCTTGTAGCAAATTGTCTCAGGAGTTCGGAAATGCGCGTCTGACGCGCATCCGCCTAGATATAAGGGGAGACAATTGAGGTTAAAGTTGTCTGCCCTTGGATTTTTAAGCCAAAAGTGGAAATCTTACTAGGCATTTCTTTTAAGGCATTGAGTTATTACAAATGGTTTAAAATTGGTAAATGTATGCACATATCATCTCCATACATATTTTAATGATGTTTGATGAATGTTTTTGATCCATAAAAATCCTAAATGGCCGCCAGAATGTCTATTTTTAGTAACAAAAATGTGTTATTTTTTAGAATAAGATTTTTTCTGGTATGCATAATACGCTGATATGAGTTTTTATGCATGTATTCTATAAACAAAAACTAGGAAAATGTCTTAGGAGTTCGGAAATGTGCGTCTGACGCGCATCCGCCTAGGTATAAGGGGAGAAAATTGAGGTTAAAGTTGTCTGCCCTTGGATTTTAAGCCAAAATGGAAATTTCACTAGGCATTACTTTTAAAGCATTGATTTATTACAAATGGTTTTTAATTGGGAAATATATGAACAATTCATCTCCAGACATATTTTTAAGATGTTTTAGAAAAGTTTTTGATTCATAAAAATCCAAGATGGCCGCCAGAAGGTCTATTTTTAGTAACAAAAGGGTCTTTTTTGTTATAAGTTTTTTTCTGGGACGCATGTATGTTGATATGAATTTTTATGCACGTATTTAATAAATATTAAACATTTGAAACTTAGCAAATTAGGAAAAATAAGTTTTGGGTTGTAATGAAACAGATTTTTAAGCTTAAATTGCATTTTCATATCCTGAGAATTTTGCGAAAAGCATTTCGATGCATTACTTTTAAGGCATTGATTCATTACAACTGGCATTTAACTGCGAAAATATGCACATATTATCCCCATTCATATTTCAATGATGTTAAATGAAAGTTTTTGATCCATAAAGATCCGGGATGACCGCCATAATATCTATTTTTAGTAACAAAAAGGTCTTTTTTGAAATAAGATTTTTTCTGAGACACATATGTATGCTAATATGTTTTTTTATGAATATATTTGATAAATATTGACTTATTGTAACATAGAAAAGTAAGAAAAATAAGTTTTGGATAGTAGGGAAATAAGTTTCGGATAGTGTTCTAAACAAAGTATTAAGCTTAAATTGCATCTACATAATCCTGAGGATTTTGCCAGAAGTCTTTCGAGCCATAGATTAAACACATTTACAAACAGAGTTATTCTTTTCAATATACATGTGTATTATACATTTTATATGTATTTCACATAATCACTTAGTACGGATACTTATAACCATTAAGAATTATGTAAAGCCAACATGAATGCCAAGATGGCCACCATTTCATGAATTCTGTTGTATAAATGGGCTTATTCACGGGAAGTTTTCCTTATCATACACAATCGTACTTTGTTGACGCAGGTCTGCATGTTATTGCTTCATAATCTGACTGAATCACAATTAGAAACAACAAATTCGAGAAGCAATGAGTCCGATAGAATTCTGTACTTCTTACACAGAACCTTGGTATATTACCTTTCCCAGGATGTGACCCTTATGAAGTTTTAAAATGTACACTGTATCCTAAAAACTTTATAGCGTTATTTCTTTATGTTTCCCAGGTACACACGATAACTGATTTAATGCTGTAAAATTTGAAAGGCATAAAAGGAGGTCAACATGTCAAGAATTAAAACCTTACATCTTGTCCAAAAAATCATGACCTGGGGATGTGAAATCCTTTGATGAAAATACCTGATAAAAAGCATAAACATGTGTGTCACTTAGACAGTCCAAAGCTAGTTTAAGTCTGTCAACCGATTCCTATTTTCCTCTAAAACTCCTAAATTTTGGGCACAAGTCCTATATTTTCAAGTACCTCGTATACTCCTATATGCAATTCGCCTATATTTTGAAAATATTTCCTACATTTTTGGTAAGAAAATTGTCAATGAATGATAAGATGCTATTTGCATTTTTTTTTCAGGTAAGAGAATTTCTGTCTTCCATAATAGCATTAACATACTGTACAATGTTCTGGTGTTTTCGTCTGTTCACCATCACTGATTCGGTTACCTACAAAGTTATTGAATAGGACATGTACCTTTAAGGTGCCAATACAGATGACGAGGATCATGCTATGATGTATAGTAGCCTACTTTCTGGATTGTGATGCTGTGGAACTGAAAGGATTACTTTATTAGCTCACCTTAGCATAAAGTGCTGAGGGTGAGGTATCGTGATCACTCGTAATCCGTCGTCCGCCTGTCTGTTCATAAGTAAAAAAAGCCTCCTCCCATACCATAAAGCCTAGAGTTTTGAAATTTTGTATGTAGAATCTCATTGTATGAAGATCCTCTACCAAAATGTTTCAAGTGATTATGGTACAATGAAATTTAACCATATGTTGTGGGGCCTGTATCAAATTTCATATACATGTAGACAATGAAGGAAATCCTGTACAATCTACTACACTTGAATCGTTTGACCTAGGGGGCTTTGAAATTTGGTCTATGGAGTTGTCTTATAGCACCGCCTTTAAAGTACTTCAATTCATTATGTTATAATGAAAATTGGCCCTGTGTTGTTAGTATTAGATTACATGAAGAGACAAAAAAATCTAGGCTTTTTTTACTCCGGCTTTCGAGGGCTTTCAAATTTAGAGCGCTGAATTGTCTGAAAGCCCCCTGCAAAAATGCTTTTAATTATTGTGCTTCAATTAAATTGGGTCCTATGTTTTTAAATATCATTTTCTAGATATAGACGGAGGAGCAAATCCTTGACAATCTTCTACTCCCTATATATTTGACCTAGAGCTTTGAAATTTGGTTGGTATAATTGTCTTATGGTCTTTAATCAAAATACTTGAAAGTTTTGTGGTGCAATGAAAATTGACCCTTTGTTGTGGAATATTTAATTACATATGGAGGGCAAGAATGAAATCTTGTACAATCTTCTGACAAGTATTTGCCTGAAATGAAAATTGGCTGGAAGATGTTGGTCTGGGATAAGGCAGAAGGTATCTGATACATACGAATCTCCTCTAATCCTCAGTGTTGTGCGATATATGGCCATCTCGACTTTCTTGTCTAGATTAAACACAAATGCATTAACATACAACAAACTACACTGGGTAAGAACTGTTGGTATACCACAAAGCTGTCAGTGGATTTATGGCCATGGCTTTAATATTTCTTTGGCCTGATATATTATATATATGTTTAATGAGATTTAAAGCCAAAATGTGCCTCTCAGAGCGCATTCAATTTGATTCCAAGGACATTAAAGATTGTCAACATTTTCTTGGGGGAGGACATTTATCCCCCTATGTTCAGAGATGTGCTCTCCCCCTCTTGTATCTGTTGCGCTTGTTTGAATCAGCATTTTTAATGCTGCACCACTTTCAATAATAGCTTGAAAGCCCATGTGAATGCATGAGACAAAAATACTTTACATAAACTCCTATATTTCAACTCAAAATTGGCTAAAAGCTCCAGTTTGTCTTGGAAAATAATCCTATTACAACTCCCTTTTTAGAAGACTTGGTTGACAGCCTGTAGTTCCTGTAAGCATGTCTCAATTCTCAATTCCCAGACTTGTTTGATGATACCATGGGATATCATGTCAGTTGTTACAGCAACTTCACTGCCACAAGAGGTTGTACAGGACAACCTTATACTGTAGATGAGTCGAAATCATACACAATTTGCTCTAATGAACAAGGGAAAGCTGGTCCATAGAGTACATCTGGTATATTCCCTGCAACCTGTGTATTTTGTGACTGTCCTGCGAAATTGAGAGGCCAGTTCAAAAAGGAATATCTGGGGAATGTGAAACTGAAGATGCAGCAAATGTCATTATATATATGAATTAGGTGTGATAAAAGATGATAAAAACTAATAGCAAAAATCAGTGACATTCGCATGATAGCAAAAGAAGTCAAGTATCACAAAAGCTGCAAGGAAACCTGCATCATGACAAGGGTCTGGTTGAGGAAGCCTGCTATTATTTAATGGACAAATCACCTTCAGCTGATGATCATACTGTTAATTTTCTAAAGAATCTCATTCAGGAATCACTAGTAGAGTGCGATGGAGCTGAATTCTTGGCATCTCTGCACAAATTTTACATCAGCTTCTTGGATGATGAAGCTCAACAAATACAGGCTACCAGTCTTGGAGTAAAAATCAGTAAGTGTTGCCCTGATTTACTACTTGAGAGGTTTAGTGAAGGATTTAGTGAAAGACCCCCAAGGATTTGTCTGAACTTGTACTCGTAACTGTGGAAGCCCTTGCCAAATGCCAAGCAGATCCCCCAGGGAATTTAATTAGATTCTTCAATGTGCTTTACACATGGTCAAAGGGTACCCTTAGAGTTTAAAATTGCTAGAGCCTAATCACCCTACAATTTTGTTATCTAGGAAAGGGTTAAATAATAGGGCTGCTTTAAGACTAAACGTCCTAAGTAGTAGGTTGTCTCAACAATTGAACTGTGATCAAAATCAAAACTAGAAGGGCTAGCTTTCTCTGGCACATCATAGCGCATTGTGTATGATTTCGACTCATCTACAGTGTTAGATTGCCCTGTAGAATCCCTTATGGCAGTGAAGTTGCTGTAGCAACTGATATTATATACTGTGGTATCATCAAACGAGTCTGGGAGAATAATCGAGACATATTTGGAGGAACTACCTCTGGACAGTCTAACAGACGTGCATGTTTGTTCTTTTAACCAGGTATTTTCGTCAAATGGTTTCACTTCCCCAGGCCAGAAGTTTTGCTCAATGTATAAAGTACAATTCCTTGAAATGTTGACCTCCTTTTTGTCTTTAAATTTTGCAGCATTATATCAATTATTTTGTGTACCTGGGAAACAGAAAGATATATTATAAAGGTTATAGGATGCTGTGTACGAAACTCGTACATTTGAAAACTTTACAAGGGCCACATCCTGGAAAAAGTAATACCGGCTATATCAAGTTTCTGTCTAATGAAAATAGAATTCCATCAGATTCATTGCTTTCCAAATTTGTAATATGTAATTTATGATTGTGATTCGGCCAAATATGAAACAATAACATGTAGACTTGAATCGACAAAAAAGCCATTTTGTATGATTAGGAAACCTTCCTACGAGTAAGCCCATTTCTACAACAGAATTCATCATGTAATTCTAAATTAACCAAAATGGTGGCCATCTTGGCATCCATATTGGCTTTAGAAATTTTTCCAGGTGTTATTATAAATATCCGTTTACAATAATTGATTATGCGAAATGCATATTCAATGTAAAATCTAGTTGAAAATACCTTTATTCTACCGATCGAAAAGTTTTTCGCTTTTCGCAAAATTCTCAGGATTATGAAAATACAATTTGAGCTTAGAATTTGTTTAGAATACTATCCGAAACTTATTTTCCTACTTTTCTATGTTCCAATAAGTAAATATTTATTAGATACATGTACATTCTTAAAGATTCTTTTTAGCATAATTTATATGCGTCCAGAAAAAACTTATTTAAAAAAACACCTTTTTGTTACTAAAAATAGACATTCTGGCGACCATCTTAGATTTTTATGGATCAAAAGCATTCATTTAACATCATTAAAGTATGTATGGAGATAATGTGTGCATATATTTGCCAATTTTAAAAACCATTTGGAATGAATCAATGCCCTAAAAGAAATGCATCGAAACGCTTTTCGCAAAATTCTCAGGACATAAAAAATGCAATTTAAGCTTAAAATTCGTTTCAAATACTATCCAAAACTTATTTTTCCTAATTTGCTAAGTTCCAATTGGTTTATACTTGTATTTATTAAATATGTGCATAGAATTCATATCAACATACATGCGTCTCAGAAAAAAAACTTATTTAAAAAAGATACCATTTTGTTACTAAAAATAGACATTCTGGTGGCCATCTTGGATTTTTATGGATCAAAAACTTTCATAAAACATCTTAGATATATGTATGGTGATGAATTGTGCATATATTTGCCAATTAAAAAAACATCTGTATTGAATCGATGTCTTGAAAGTAATGCATAGTAAGATTTCCATTTGGGCTTAAAAATCCAAGGGTAGACAACTTTGACCTAAATTTTCTCCCCTTATACCTAGGCGGATGCGCGTCAGACGCGCATTTCCGAACTCCTAAGACAATTTCCTAATTCTTATTTATTAAACACATGCATAAAAATTCATATCAGCGTATTATCCATCCCAGAAAAAAACTTATTTTAAAAAATAACACCTTTTTGTTACTAAAAATAGACATTCTGGCTGCCATTTTGGATTTTTATGGATCAAAAACATTCATCAAACATCATTAAAATATGTATGGAGATGATATGTGCATATATTTACCAATTTTAAACCATTTGTAATAATTCAATGCCTTAAAAGAAATGCCTAGTAAGATTTCCATTTTTGGCTTAAAAATCCAAGGGCAGACAACTTTAGCCTCAATTTTCTCCCCTTATATCTAGGCGGATGCGCGTCAGACGCGCATTTCCGAACTCCTGAGACAATTTGCTACAAGAATCAGACTAAAAGTTGTATGGTGCTTTTACCGCAATTAAATCTCATCTACCTCCTAGACTACTTTGTCGAAATTCATTTGCGATATAGACATTCTGCATCTTCAGTCAGATTCCAAAATTTTGAGACTTAAAAAGATTTCATTCATTTTACATCGCCGGTACTCTAGCAACAACCAATAGCATACAAGATGATTTCTCGGGATAAACGGACACAAAAATAAACTGTCTGACCACAGATTTCTGTAAGGCGCCGAGCAATTGTCTCTTCTGTGCTAGATTTATTACGACTTTATTAGAAGTGATCAAAATTTCACCATTCAAGTGTGTCTAGGCATCATTTATTACAGAAATGCATGTAAAAGTGTGTCTGGCCTTGCATGAGGACTGGCCTTGGGTTTCTGAATTATGAATTCACAAGAAGAAAGAACAATTAGAACACCGGTCCATAATTCGTCCCTTGACAGCCAGAAGTGGCTATCAGCAGTTAAATTTTAACTGCTGATGGCCACTTCTGGCTGTCAAGGGACGAGTTATGTATTTCATGGTCTAACATGGGTAACTGTACATCTTCTTGTCAAAAGTTATACATGGTTGTATACATAGAAATTCACGTCGTCCAATAAACACAGTTTTGAATCATTCTGATGAAATCAAATTAACTTTGAATTAAAATGAAATCAAAAGAGAACTTTTTATGTTCTTAAAAAACATGCTGCATTGTGTATTATAAAACACTGAAACACTATAATCTTTGTGTATTTTCGAATAACACTAGAACGCCAAAAAACACTTTTTTGTGGTCAAAGTGGCAGTATGGGAAGTTGTCTAATAAGCAAAATTATCATTTTGTACCAGAAATTAGGATTAAGGAGTATAAACCGTCTAAAATTAGTTTTATTTATCTCTCAACACTAAACACAATGTAGATATCGACTATAAGAGGGGGCGTTTAAACGTTAAAACATCTGGAAAAGTTTGGCAATAAATGTTTTCTGTAATAAGTGTCAATACTTTAAAGCTAGTTTTAAATCAGGAAGAGATATGTTAATGGGTACATTGGTACGGTTTGCATTTCAAAATAATACCTGGGTTGGGATCATTTGAAATGTAGACGGTATTTCTTTGAAACAAATTTGGAAAATCTCATGAATACAAGTATTTAAGAATTAGTATTGGTCTTGCAACTCACGTTGTAATTCAGTTTTTAGATTGATTGTGAAATAAAAGTTGCATCAATATTGCAGTATAAACTATCATTTATTTTTTGGCACCAAAATGAACCTGGTACACTCAATCTATTGCGTTCCATGAAAATCGACCCATGTCTATATGCATTGTCCAAGCATAGAATGTGGCGTTTAACCTCGTCTATAATTCTTATTGGGGATAGACATTCTGCATGTTCAATCCGATTTACGAACTGCATTTTGACTTGACCATTAGAAGGTCTAAATGGATTTTTTTTCTCCTGTGAGCGAGCGAAAACCATGTTACTACAGCTTGTTCAATCTGTAGATATTTACAAAGTTGAAACGAAGATTTTCGTGATATATGGGCTTTAAAGTTAAAATGTCTGACAATCTATTTTGTAAGGTGCCGGGTAATTGTGTCTTCAGTGGTAGATTTATTACTCTTTTATCAGAAGTGATACAAATGTGTCTAGGCGTCATTTACTACAGAAATGCATGGGAAACGTGTGTCAAGGTTGGAAGGATTTAGTCCGGCAGATATCCACTTAGACCTTGCAGTGGAGTATAAAGTTTTTTTCTTTGCTGATATCTGATGTAGACATCCTACTGTTAAAGATTCCGACGGGTGCCATCGTGTCACCCTTTAGCATTTTGAGAAATTCAACATGGCCGCCAAGATGGCGGAAATTACTTAAATAGTCAATTTAAGGGTTATAAGTTCATATGAAAACTAATAATATTTTAGGTAAAATATCTTTAATACACTGACTGTTGCTCTAAGAATGTAGACCAATAAAGATAAGATATATTTCTACCATTTCAGTTGACATTTTTCTGTAACTTACGTTACAGTATGGGATAATTGCTTTATTTATTCACTTATCCACTATTATTTAGAAATATGTCATTCAAACACAACGATAAATGGTTTGTCTATCAATATCTTTACTAGACGCCTTTTTCAAAAGCAAAAACAGGTTTGATACATATATCATGTAATTTACGTTACCTTGATATCAGCACAATACCTTCGTTTATTCACTTATCCACCATTATGTGGCCATATATCATTTAAAAACACTTATCCATTATTATTTGGAAATATGTCATTCAAACACAAACACAACAGTGAATGGTCTTGTTATCAATTCATTCACTTGAATCTCATGGTGAGAGCATAACAAGAGCTGTATAAATGTATCATGTAGTTTACGTTACCTTAATATTAGCATATTAGCTTCATTTATTCACTTAGCTTCTATTATTTGGTCAAACGTCATTTAAACACAACGGTGCATGGTCTGGTTATCAATATATTCACATGAAAGCTTTATGTAATACCAAAATAGCAGGTTGTATTAATGTATATTGTAGTTTATATTACCTTAATATTAGCATATTAGCTTCATGTATTCCTTATCTACTAATATTTAGCCATAAATCATTAAAAACAACAGTAGATGTTTTGACTACCATTTTTACTTGATGCTTTTGGTAAGAGCAAAACAACAGTTGTATAAGTGTGGTAAGAGCAAAACAACAGTTGTTTAAGTGTATCATGTAATTTACGTTACCTTTATTTCTCGGACTGTTACATATTTATGAATAATGTCATACATTGAACAGAATATCCCAACAGCTGGTCATAGTAGGATAAAATAGAGTTTACAGTTATTTAAACAAGATACACCTGAAGTCTCTGGTGCACAAATTCATCATGTTCTAGACACAGAAGAATAGTGAATTAATTGTATCCAAGTAGGTCACAATGACTTGCATTTGCACATGAAAATCCATTGACTAGCATAAAAAATAGTATATAGTGACCTAGCTTTGGTGCATGACAAACTTTGCCTAACTCATCCACATACTATATTCTGTGTCCCTAGGTCAAACAGCGAGATATATGGAATGGAAAGGTTTTTCAAATTCAGTGTGCTCAAGCACAAAAAGTAGGTCAAATTGACCTGATTTTGGTACATGTCATCGCTTTTAGTCATTACACATTGAATTTAGTATTGCTAGATCAAATAGTACATGAGATATGGAACAGAAGTGAACTTCGAACTAAGCAAATTAGGCTCAAGAGGAAATAGTAGATCACGTTGAAATCGTTTTGGTACATGAAGATTCTGTTGATCATGACGCGTCTTATATTAAATTTGGTGTCTCTGGGTAAAATAGTGTAGGAGATATGGAGCGGGACAGAAACAAATGCAGGCTGCCCACTCTCCTGACAAAGAGTATACGATGATACCCAACCATCTTTTCTAAATGACGTATAGAAACTAAACAAAGTGTATTAAATATCATTATCTAATTGCTGATCAAAATTTATATTTTTGAAAATGATGTGTATAATATGTATAATAGGTGCTTATCTACATTTTTCCATCAGTCCCGGGTTCGATCGCGGCAATTATCCTTTCAGACAAAAGTGTCTCCTACCAATGGTTTGATATCATTAACCTATGTGGACAAGCAGCTGGTTGCTCAGTTAGGATGTTGTGATAGTACTGGTATGAGAAACGACAGAACTCCATGGTTAGGTGCTCCAATCGTCGCGATGTGACCATAGCAGTCGAACCCCAATAAACAAAACCAAACTAAACCTACTTAAAAGATGATATCTCCGTTACCAAAGGCTTGTATAATACCCGTGGTATATTGCTAAGGGGCCAAAACGTGCATGTTCTACGCAAATCAAAAGATTACATTGTGTATTTATATTTATGTTTTTATGCTTTCATTGTTACATAGCACTCCTCCTTGGCACTTGCAAAGCAATGTACATCCCTTCCTAGCCACAGTAAGACTACATCTAGTTGAAGAACATTGTATATCACTTCCTCACTGCCATTTTGTCATTATCGAGATATCGGTATTACCAGGAGATAGAGCTACGCACTCGCTTGGGGACAGCCCGTTGTACCAGCACTTGATCCCTTAATCCCACGCCTGGTTGATCTTGTGCAAGAGTGTGTTTCCGATTTTGTGCTTGATTCCTTTTATCATTATATTAAAATGCTTGTGTCTGGAGGAAATGGTACGAGCTTTTGACATGCTACCATCTAATTATTGCATGTAACGTGACAGTACAGCTAAAGTACTCGTACAACTGATTGACCTCGAGGTTGAAGCTCTAGCTCTTCAAAGTGACGAAATGTGTTCTACTAATTGTAGTTTCTCCAAAGCCGAGGTCTATTGATTAAATCATCAAGTAAATGTAGTTGTGCTAAGGCTAGAACGGGATATTACAAAGCACATGTTTTGCACATGCCGAGGATGTGTGCTGTGTAACAATGAATACTCTAAGAAACTAGAAATACACTATATATGACAAGCAAAAGTTTTTACCTCTGAGCAGTGTACGGTGGGTTAAACATATAAGACTTAATTGGCTGCCGGGTCCCTCCGTTTTTGTTCCGCTCCATATCTCGTGCACACTTTGACCTACAGAGACAAATTTTGATGTGTGCTCCGTACCAAAAGTAGATCGCAAAGTAGATCGCTGTCACCTACTTTTCATGATTTGGTGCTCATAGTTAGAAATGTTCTCCCGTTCCATAGCTCATGTACTGTTTTGACGTAAGGGACACCAAACTTGTTGTGTGGATGTGCCATGACCCAAAGATTTGTCGCGTACAATTGTACTAAAACTAGGTCACTGTGACCTACTTTTTACGATTGTGTGCACTTAGTTCACTATTCTGCTCTGTATAAAACATAATGTGTGGGTGAATCAGTGGCTAAATGTGTGTCTTGTTTCATATACTTTAACTATATAACATCCTACTTACATTAATCAGCTAAGTTGCATTCTTTTTGATTTACGTTACTCTCAGTATTGTTACAAGTACATGTAATAGTGCAGGAAGTGAAAGTAACGTAAACTACGTAATACATTTATACAACGTGCTGTTTTGCTCTTGGCGGAAGCTTCTAGAATAAATTGATAAGCAAATTATTCAGTGTTGTGTTTAAATGATTTATGGCCACATAATAGTGGATAAGTGAATAGGCTAACCGAAGGTATTGTGCTAATATTAAGGTAACGTAAATTGCATAATACATGTATAAAACCTTTGTTATGCTCTTGAAAAAAAAACGTCTGGTGAAGATATTGATAGACAAACCATTTATTGTTATGTTCGAAGGACTTATGGCCAAATGATAGTATTCTAGTGAATATATGAAGCAATTATCCCATACAGTAACGTAAGTTACACAAAATGTCAACTGAAATGGTAGAATTATGTCTAATCTTTATTGTTCTACATTCTTAGAGTAACAGTTAGTGTATTAAATATATTTTACCTTAGAATTTATCAGTTTTTATATGAATTTTTAACCATTACATTGATTATTTATGTAATTTCCGCCATCTTGGCGACCATCTTGAATTTCTCAAAATGCTAAAGGGTGACACGGTGGCACCCGTCGGAATCTTTAACCCTAGGATGTCAACATTAGGAATCAGCAAAGAAAAAAACTTTATACTCCACTGCAAGGTTCAGCTAAAAAATGGGGAATATCTGCCGGACTAATTTTGGTAATCCTGAATATGAATTCATAAGTACTAAGAATACATATCCAAAAATTTGTACAGTAGTTCTTAATCTAACTTACAAAACCTTAATTTATTTCGGGGTATTATGCGTGTCAATATGCATGGACTTCGAATTACACCTCGTGTAATTCATCCAAGTTTAAATATCATTTTTTAAGATAGGATGCTCATGGTTGCCAATCACTAATAAGTTTCACGTGACGTCGGAATTATTCGGGCGACGTCATAAACATTCGTCGGTGGAACGTTCCACCGTCAAAATTAATGTTTTTGACGTCGCCCGAATAGTATCAAATACGTTAGGAATATTAACGACGTCGTGCGAGTCTCGTTTAGAGTGGGCTACATAAAACTTGATTCTGTTTTTGCATAAGTTCAAGTAATATTAGAAGTTGGATCGCAAATAATATTATGTTTCCACTTAGAGTGACGTCACGCGAAGCTGTCTAATTAGCTATTTTATCAATTTGTACTTGAAACCGGGGTTAAGGAGTGAAAATCGTCTAAAATTAGTTTTATTTATCTCCCAACTTTAAATGCCATGTAGATAGCGACTAGAGGAGGGGGTGTTTAATCGGTAAAACATCTGGAACAGTTTTGCAATAAATGTTTACTGTAAGAAGTTTCAAGCATTTAATACTGGTTTAAAACCAGAAAGGATATAGTGCTTAAATATCCAAATTGATGAACCTTAGTACGGGTTGAAAGTCAATGATGAGACGATTCCAATAAGTAGCCACAGTAAAACACGAAGTTAGTGTAAATAGCGGTGTTACAACCTGAATTGTAATAAAACCGGAATTGTAATAAAATTATTACACAACCGGTTGGGATGCAAGATTTTTGTTACATTTGGAAGACAACCGGTTTTGTAATAAAACCGGTTTTGTAATAAACTTTTTTCTACCTATCCACGGCACTCAAACAGGCTTATCTATACTCAAAATGATATCTATGTGTATATCTAGTCTATCAATGATCAGTACTTGCACTAATTACTCACTTTTTTAAACTTTGCATTTTTGTCACAAACATGTTTACCCAACTATACAATGTCGAAACTTCTGTGGGTTGTTATTTTCGCCGTAATTGGGGTTCTCTAACGTTTTACCACGATTTCATCATGGAACAATTCTAATATTCCACAATTAATTTTTTATTACAAAACCGGTTGGAATGCAATATTTTTGTTACATTTGGAAGACAACCGGTTTTGTAATAAACTTTTTTTCTACCTATCCACGATACTCAAACAGGCTTATCTGTACTCCAAATGATATCTTCGTGTATATTCACTCTATCAATGACCAGTACTTGCATTAATCACTTACTTTTTTTAAACTTTGCATTTTTGTCACAAACATGTTGACCCAACTATACAATGTTGAAACTGCTGTGGGGTGCTATTTTCGCCGTAATGGGATTCTCTATCGTTTTACCACGATTTCATCATGGAAAAATTCTAGTATTCTACAATTAATTTTTTATTACAAAACCGGTTGGAATGCAATATTTTTGTTACATTTGGAAGACAACCGGTTTTGTAATAAACTTTTTTCTACCTATCCACGGTACTCAAACAGGCTTATCTGTACTTAAAATGATATCTACGTGTAATTTCACTCTATCAATGATCAGTACTTGCACTAATCACTCACTTTTTTTTAAACTTTGCATTTTTGTCACAAACATGTTTACCCAACTATACAATGTTTGAACTGCTGTGGGGTGTTATTTTCGCCGTAATTGGGGTTCTCTAACGTCTTACCCCGATTTTAACATAGAATAATTCTAATATTCCACAATTG
The DNA here is from genome assembly GCA_963680895.1 of Fragum sueziense. NCBI lineage: Eukaryota > Metazoa > Mollusca > Bivalvia > Cardiida > Cardiidae > Fragum > Fragum sueziense. Next base: position 19,861,060 of record OY804596.1, on the reverse strand, counting down.
AAATTTTATTACAAAACCGGTAGGAATGCAATATTTTTGTTACATTTGGAAGACAACCGGTTTTGTAATAAAACCGGTTTTGTAATAAACTTTTTTCTACCTATCCACGATACTCAAACAGGTTTATCTGTACTCCAAATGATATCTACGTGTATATTCATTCTATCAATGATCAGTACTTGCACTAATCACTCGCTTTTTCTTCAACTTTGCATTTTGTCACAAACATGTTGACCAAACTTTACAATGTTTGAACTGCTGTGGGGTGTTATTTTCGCCGTAATTGGGGTTCTCTAACGTCTTACCCCGATTTTAACATGGAATAATTCTAATATTCCACAATTGAAATTTTATTACAAAACCGGTTGGAATGCAATATTTTTGTTACATTTGGAAGACAACCGGTTTTGTAATAAAACCGGTTTTGTAATAAACTTTTTTCTACCTATCCACGATACTCAAATAGGCTTATCTGTACTCCAAATGATATCTTCGTGTATATTCACTCTATCAATGATCATTACTTGCACTAATCACTCACTTTTTTTTAAACTTTGCATTTTTGTGACAAACATATTGACCAAACTATACAATGTCGAAACTGCTGTGGGGTGTTATTTTCGCCGTAATTTGGGTTCTCTAACGTTTTACCACGATTTCATCATGGAACAATTCTAATATTCCACAACTAAATTGTTTATTACAAAACCGGTTGGAATGCAATATTTTTGTTACATTTGGAAGACAACCAGTTTTGTAATAAAACCGGTTTTGTAATAAACTTTTTTCTATCTATCCGTGGTACTCAAACAAGCTTATATGTAGTGCAAATGATATCTACGTGTATATTCACTCTCTCAATGATCAGTACTTGCACTAATCACTCACTTTCTTTTAAACTTTGCATTTTTGTCACAAACATGTTGACCCAACTATACAAGGTTGGAACTGCTCTGGGGTGTTATTTTCGCCGTAATTGGGGTTCTCTTACGTCTTACCCCGATTTTAACATTGAACAATTCTAATATTCCACAATTGAATTTTTATTACAAAACCGGTTGGAATGCAATATTTTTGTTACAATTGGAAGACAACCGGTTTTGTAATAAACTTTTTTTCTACCTATCCACGATACTCAAACAGGCTTATCTGTACTCCAAATGATATCTTCGTGTATATTCATTCTATCAATGATCAGTACTAGCACTAATCACCCACTTTTTTAAAAACTTTGCATTTTTGTCACAAACATGTTGACCTATTTATACAATGTTGGAACTGCTCTGGGGTGTTATTTTCGCCGTAATTGGGGTTCTCTAACGTCTTACCCCGATTCTTACATGGAACAATTCTAATATTCCACAATTGTTTTTTTATTACAAAACCGGTTGGAATGCAATATTTGTGTTACATTTGGAAGACAACCGGTTTTGTAATAAAACCGGTTTAGTAATAAACTTTTTTCTACCTATCCACTGTACTCAAACAGGCTTGTCTGTACTCCAATTGATATCTACGTGTATATCCAGTCTATCAAAGATCAGTACTTGCACTAATCACCCACTTTTTCATTCGAATATTCTCGGATCTTATCATTACTCAAGATCCCCTCGAATGTATTACAGTTGCCGGCATGAGCCGATCCGGCCCATATCACTCCGCAAGCGTGACAACGGTAGTGCGGTCACGACAACGGAAGCAGACCAAACAACTATTTAAATCTACGCCAGAAAAATATTTGAAACAAACAGCGTTCAAAAGTCGATTGTATCCTCGTAAATGTCACAAAATTTTACCAGATAAAATAATTGATGTGATTTACCGATCATTGACAGAATATTTCACTTAAATTATAACGTTAGCTAAAGAAATGAATCGTTTTGGTGACGTCATTTACGCGCGTCTACTTTCATGTTCAATATGGCGGTCACTGTATTACGCTCGAGATCATGTTGCAACCACGTTCGAACGCAAGGTTGCAAACAGTCTCGAGGGTAGCGATTGCCACTTTTTTTTTAAACTTTGCATTTTTGTCACAAACATATTGAGCCAACTATACAATGTCTAAACTGCTGTGGGGTGTTGTTTTTGCAGTAATTTGGGTTCTCTAACGTTTTACCACGATTTCATCATGGAACAATTCAAATATTCCACAACTAAATTGTTTATTACAAAACCGGTTGGAATGCATTATTTTTGTTACATTTTGGAAGACAACCGGTTTTGTAATAAAACCGGTTTTGTAATAAACTTTTTTCGATCTATCCACGGTACTCAAACAAGCTCATATGTACTGCAAATGATATCTACGTGTATACTCACTCTATCAATGATCAGTACTTGCACTAATCACTCACTTTTTCTAAACTTTGCATTTTTGTCACAAACATATTGACCAAACTATACAATGTCGAAACTGCTGTGGGGTGTTATTTTCGCCGTAATTGGGGTTCTCTAACGTCCTACCATGATTTCATCACGGAACAATTCTAATATTCCAAAATTAATTTTCATTACAAAACCGGTTGGAATGCAATACATTTGTTACATTTGTAGGACAACAGGTTTTGTAATAAAACCGGTTTTGTAGTACACTTTTTTTACCTATCCACGGTACTAAAGCAGGTTTATATGTACTCAAAATGATATCTATGTGTATATTCACTCTACCAATGATCAGTACTTGTACTTATTACTCATTTTTTGAAATTTTGCATTTTTGTCACAAATATGTTGACCCAACTATAGAATGTTGTAACTGCTCTTGGGTGTTATTTTCGCCGTAATTGGGGTTCTCTAACGTCTTAGCACAATTTCATCACGGAACGATTCTAATATCCCACAATTAAATTTTTATTACAAAACCGGTTGGAATGCAATGTATTTGTTACATTTCGAAGAAAACCGGTTTTATTATAAATCAATAATAAAAAGTATTTATTTGAGTAAATCAAAAATTTAAACACGTCTTATCACTCAAAAAAATAAAAACAAAGAAAACTTTTAAACTTTGTTTATGCGTAATAAACGCATTAATAAACGCATAGATTGTATTTCATCGTCGACTTCGCCTATAAATACGGCAATTTGTATTTCCGCCTAGCACAAATAAAATCATGGTGTTTTTCTTCATTTTTTGTTTGCTTTCATAAGTTTAAGTACCAATATCCTATCTTATTTTGAAATAAATGCAACGACTTATGATTGAAAATGATTTTTATAGGCTCACCCCAAAAATTGAACGAAGTATGCAAATCCGCTGGACAAGGAAATTATAAAATAAAAGCGGTTTTCTTATCATTCAAGTTATAGATAATATAACCATCCTATAGTTAATTTCAAGTTCACATGTTTTCTATGAAATATTACGTAACTATTTAGCAGTTTCTTAGGTAAAAAGCTGTCTCAAGGCAACAAATATGCTTAATTTTATGGAACGGAACATTTTTTATCTAGTTTTTACACAAGATATACCCATACTAAAAACCGGAAATTAGATAGTAAATGGTAGTCAAGTCACCCTTGCATTTACTATGACAAGAATTAAATGCATGTGTTTGTGTGTGTGTGTGGGGGGGGGGGGGGTCTCGAATTTTAATGAGAGTTTGTGTGAAAAAGCGGATAGAAATATTACGTACGCAATAGCCGAACGTCGTGCGCGACTTATCTTGATCTTCACCAACCTCCGTCATTATTGCGCGAATACAGACGTTTTCGCTAGAGGGGCCATCTTCCCGGATGTGCTCTGCATTAACCAAATAAAATTCACCAAATATCACTTTGATAAGCATTTTTTGCAAGTTCGATCGGGGGAGAGGGTGGTGGGTCTGTGCAGTTTTTTTAAAAGCTTAGATTTTATGGTCTGTAACTTTTGCAACAGAGCATGAGGACCCTGATTTACCTGCACTTATCTTGAAAAATTAAATAAATGCTATAAGGATCACTTTTCAATATCGTCGTTGTAAATGCAAAACCTCGTACCTCGTTTTTTGACAATTTTAAAGGGGACGGAAAAAAGTGTAATAAGTATTCCCAAACTGAAATGTTTTAATTGAAATTTGGACATATTGTTTATAAGTAATGTATCATTGATACTGATCGGTAAAAATATCTCAAAACCTGCGAGATTTGTCTAAATTAGACGCACAAGTTTATATTTTGAAAGTCGCAAGAATCGACATACGAGGTTTTTGATTTACACCGACGATATATCAGCTCGAATACGTACACCAATCCACTGTATGCTACCCCTTTTAAAGAGTAACCCCTCCCTGAAAAATAAAACCCTGGTTTTGACGTCTCTCATTGAAAAGGCTTGGGAAAACATGAGACAAAAGAAAATGTTACTGAAAAGCATTGTATTTTATATGCTTAACATTTCATGTGCTGTTATGCAAACCATATCTTTAACAACATCCATTTTGTCGTCTGCGACAGGGAATATACATGTATTGGACCACCGTGTAATTTGATTGAATGGAAATGGTTAATTTTCAAGTTTCGATTTTTTGTCGTTCATATTATCAAATTAAGATAAATCTATTTTGAGATATGAAAAAGGGCATTCTCACATTTCTGACTAACATGGATCCAGGTTACATGTAGCCTTAGAATACGCGCATTCTGGTCGATATTCACATTGTTCTTGTAGGATTCCCCGTTATCTAATTGAATTGAACTGTCAGCATTAAAAGCTAGCCCCTGATCACACTGCAAATATGCTGAAATTAAGCCATGGTATGTCCAATGCCCATACTCAATTCATTTTTGAGAAAAATTGCAAGAAATGATGGTATTGCTGGATTTCAGCATTTTTCTTTTAAATATTCTTTCAGCCTTTTTCACGCCATGGCATTGATATTTACACTTTTGTTTTCATTGATTTAGTCGTTTTATATTTTTGCGTCTACTATTGTTGAGTTTGTTGTCTGCATGCATAATCATATTTGAATTTGTGCAAATCCAGATTTAATAATTATTTAGTCCAGAATTAGATTGATTTTACAACGTCCTTACCTGATTTTGACTTCACTACCGGAAAAGACTTCGGAAATCATTTCTCATTTTGTCTCAGTATTTTCTAAGATAAATTGCACACGAATTATTTCCCTTCCAATATTTATTTTGTCGTCTGTATCAGCTTTCAACTTGGACTACGCTAGAATTTTGTTGTTCGCAAAAGAATTAACACTTTCCAAAATACACCCTGGACTTTCGATTTCCCGTATTGGGGTTCAGCAGTATAGACCTCTTTTTGCCTGTACTGCGACTCCTGACTTCGTTCCTCCTCTTGTTCGTCTTCGATTTGAGGTTTGAGACCCTTGTAATTTAAGTTTTACAAAATATTGCGAGAAAAAATGATGATAAGAAATAAGAACATGCTGATAATTAAATCAGTATTTTGTCCTTTTTCTCATGGATTTCTATTTCAAAACATACAAAAATCAGCTTATTTTAGAATATATTGTGTAACATGCAATTGCTCCCAATAAGACCAAGACTAAAATTGTGTTTGCGAAACGATTAAGATAGAATTATGAAATCGTATAGTAGGTTCAAAATGTTTGTGATAAAAGTGCGTATTTAAGAAAAAAAATAATAATCACTGTAATCGTTTTTTCCTATAACCCCCCTTTTTCAATAATAAAAATTATATAGGAAATTATACATTTATATCCGATAGTGCGCTATCTGATAATGCAATTTCCTTCTTATAGGATAATGGATCTTGATTTGCTTGCACATTTGTGCAACCTGATCTTGGTCTTATTACCTGTATGCTTCAGACAAGAACTGTTTTACTTAATGTTTTCACACAGTCTCTTACGTCGTTTATTCATATACTTCATGTCAGTATGCCATTGTCTGCCTTTTTGCACTAAATTGTAAATCAATGTTAAAGTGTCCGATGATTGGCAAAATTAAAGTCTTGTGCCGAAAGAACACCTTACTATTAACCAAATATCAAAGTTTCTACAATTTTCCAACATTAAAAGTGTTTTTATTTCGTCTTTTAAATTGGATATTTTGGTCTTTTCCGATCTTTGCCGAAGAAAATATGCTAAACTTCCGACTTGAAATTATGACGTCATACTGGCCACTGAATGACGTCATGGCGGGAAAAACGGGCAGTCATGGGTCATTTCCCGGAAAGTCTGAAATTTCTGTAAAAAGTTAAATGTCCGACTTTTCTGTCAAAAAGCGACTTCCCCAATCGATACTCAAAACAAGGAATTCGTCCTCAGTAAATGTTAGAAAAAAATGTTAAAACAGTCAAAGAATAGGTCGTAAGTGAATTAAGGAATGTGCCAAAGAACGGTTTAAGTTTGTCTGTAATACTCTTACGATCGAAAAATGGATAATAACTGAGACTTCGCTGTATGACAGAAAAGTCGAAAACATTATCTTTGTCAGACAGACACCTCATGCTCTAGATTTGGGGCGGAGTCAAGCCATTGATGACGTCAATCCGTGGCAACTTTACGGAAATTGCCGATCTTTATTTTCTCGAAATCAGTTTTTCATCGATGTAAAGAAAAGCAAGTAAAATTTTTATAACAACCGAGTTTTGCGGATATTTTATAAAACACGTTCATTTAAAATGATTTTTTTCCAATATACGGTACAATAAACTGCCACGCTTGGTAGCCTTTAAGTACATGACGTCACGTTTGTTTACGTTAATTCAATTATTGTATTTCCTGAAGTAGGCATACGCCGAAACGTTGGAAAATTACGTGATGATGTAGTTTTTACATTAATATCAAAAAAGAATGATGAGTTATTTCTGCTAGTACGGAAATATCCTACATTTAAATACCATTCGAAGTATAGATAAGCCTGGTTGACTACCATGGAAAGGAAGGAAACAGTTTATTACAATTCAAGCTTTATTACACAACCGGTTGTCTTTCAAATGTAACAAAATTCTTGCATTACAACCGGTTTTGTAATAAAAAATAATTGTTGTTATGTTTAAGTTGTTTGGTGATAAGATCATGGTTAGACTGTAGGGAAGCTCAATTACGGCCTTAATAACACCCCAGAGCAGTTCCAACATTGTATAGTTTGGTCAACATGTTTGTGACAAAAATGCAAAGTTTAAAAAAGTGAGTGATTAGTGCAAGTACTGATCATTGATAGACTGAATATACACGTAGATATCATTTGGAACACAGATTAGCCTGGTTGAGTATCGTGGATAGGTAACAATAGGTATTTTTAAAAAAAACGGTTTTATGATAAAACCGGGTTTCTTCCAAATGTAACAAATACATTGCATTCAAACCGGTTTTGTAATAAAATTTCAATTGTTGAATATTAGAATTGTTCCATGTTAAAATCGGAGTAAGACGTTAGAGAATCCCAATACGGCAAAAATAACACCCCAGAGCAGTTCCAACATTGTATAAATAGGTCAACATGTTTGTGACAAAAATGCAAAGTTTAAAAAAGTGAGTGATTAGTGCAAGTACTGATCATTGATAGAATGAATATACACGTAGATATCATTTGGAGTACAGAAAGGCCTGTTTGAGTATCGTGGATAGGTAGAAAAAAGTTTATTACAAAACCGGTTTTATTACAAAACCGGTTGTCTTCCAAATGTAACAAAATATTGCATTCCAACCGGTTTTGTAATAAAAAAATAATTGTTGAATATTAGAATTTTTCCATGATGAAATCGTGATAAAACGTAATAGAATCCCAATACGGCGAAAATAACACCCCACAGCAGCTTCGACATTGTAAAGTTGGGTAAACATGTTTGTGACAAAAATGCAAAGTTTAAAAAAAGTGAGTGACTAGTGCAAGTACTGATCATTGATAGAGTGAAAATACACGTAGATATCATTTTGAGTACAGATAAGCCTGTTTGAGTACCGTGGATAGGTAGAAAAAAAGTTTATTACAAAACCGGTTGTCTTCCAAATGTAACAAAAATATTGCATTCCAACCGGTTTTGTAATAAAAAGTCAATTGTGGAATATTAGTATTTTTCCATGATGAAATCGTGATAAAACGTTAGAGAAACCCAATACAGCGAAAATAACACCCCACAGCAGCTTCGACATTGTAAAGTTGGGTAAACATGTTTGTGACAAAAATTCAAAGTTTAAAAAAAGTGAGTTATTAGTGCAAGTACTGATCATTGATTGACTGGATATACACGTAGATATCATTTTGAGTATAGATAAGCCTGTTTGAGTGCCCTGGATAGGTAGGAAAAAGTTTATTACAAAACCGGTTTTATTACAAAACCGGTTGTCTTCCAAATGTAACAAAAATCTTGCATCCCAACCGGTTTTGTAATAATTTTATTACAATTCCGGTTTTATTACAATTCAGGTTGTAACATAGCGGGTTTTAAAAAAATGATTCCAGAGAATATCGGTTTTATAAATAACAAATCGTACAACACTTCCAAATTTGTAACATTTATGAAACCTTTTTATCAATGGGGAAGGGGTAAGTCTTATTTCCTCTTGCAACTCTAATTTACTATAAATAATACCACTTACTCCTACTAGTAATCTCAAATTTATCCCAAAGTGTCCAGTATAAGCAATGCCTCATCAATCCGAAGGTGCTAAATCTATGAAGATTCAGTCCAAATATCATTCAGGCAAGTGATATATGAATTATTTGGTTTGTAAGCCGAGATTATCGTATAATAGATACTCGCCTAAAGTCATGTACATTCCTCTACGTAACTTATGGGTACTAGATAAACTATGTTCTTTATGGCTTTAGAGTACTAGTATTCAGAACCGCTGATTTTCAAAGATGATGTTCCGTTGAGAACACAATACAATACAATTGGACCATGGAGTGAGGGATATTAAACTAATCAAGAAGCATCGTTCAACAAGTAAATGGTGCCGAAATGGTCCTATTTATTTTAGCATCCTTGATAGATCTGTACTAGTATTCAGAACCGCTGATTTTCAAAGATGATGTTCCGTTGAGAACACAATACAATACAATTGGACCATGGAGTGAGGGATATTAAACTAATCAAGAAGCATCGTTCAACAAGTAAATGGTGCCGAAATGGTCCTATTTATTTTAGCATCCTTGATAGATCTGTACTAGTATTCAGAACCGCTGATTTTCAAAGATGATGTTCCGTTGAGAACACAATACAATACAATTGGACCATGGAGTGAGGGATATTAAACTAATCAAGAAGCATCGTTCAACAAGTAAATGGTGCCGAAATGGTCCTATTTATTTTAGCATCCTTGATAGATCTGTACTAGTATTCAGAACCGCTGATTTTCAAAGATGATGTTCCGTTGAGAACACAATACAATACAATTGGACCATGGAGTGAGGGATATTAAACTAATCAAGAAGCATCGTTCAACAAGTAAATGGTGCCGAAATGGTCCTATTTATTTTAGCATCCTTGATAGATCTGTTCAATTCGTCCATACGTAAGGCACACAAAAATAATATGTTCTTATTATTCTTAATCATTTGAAAATAAGTTTATTTCTTTACACGAATTAATTGAAGAAAAAAAAACTTTTCTCTAAAATGTTAAGCAATATTTGTTCAAACAGAAATATATCTTATGTTGCGGCCAGTCTCATAAAACCAGTATTGTGTTTAAAGGTTCTAATGACATAGATGTTCACTAATTATACGATTATGTGGCATTCCGCAGACAAATACACGGTGGATAATCACGTGATTTTACAACAAACAAAATGGCGGCTACATGAGCCAAATCTCCCGCTTCAGATAAGTGTATCTTCAATAACTTTGTCAATACTTGTCCGATCTAAATTTGATTTGAAGCAGAGAAGGCGGAAAAACTCTGCGCATTCGATGGATGAAGTGAATATTTTCAAAACTAAGAGATAAAAAAAATAGTGAAGAAAAAGTTAATTATTTTTCCTTGATACGGTTTGCGTCATAACCAAATAAAACGCAAAACAGGCCACTTTTCATCTTTTACTGCATTTATTGTGTTCCTGTGTATCGAAAATGTGCGGAGAATGAATCAATAGCCATCTCTGTATAATATTTTTTAGTTTGATACATTTTTCTTCGTAAACACGCCAATTTCTGAAATGATGGGGTTTAAGTGGTGTTTTAATGAAGATCTGTAAACCTTAAGAATCACTTGAAGTTTGTCCTTAGCTTTGAGCACATTTTTAATTTCAACTCATCCTGACGTTCAACCCTATAATTAATCTTGTCACTGGAATAAATTGTAGCTGGTTTTGACGGAAATAGGGTATTCGTCGTCTAGCGATATTCTAAAGTGCAATGTAATCACTTTCGCTGTTCATAATTTTCTTGTATAATATTTTCTTGTATAATAATTGTAGACGAACTTCAGATGAATATGAGGACCACCATCATTTTGTTTGGCAATGAATTCCAGATGACCCAGCACTCAATCATGCCTTTTCTATTTTAATTGACTTTCGATTCACCCATGAGGATTTCAATCATTCCAAGCTTCATCTAAACCATTTCCCAAACGGCAAAGGTATTTACAAATGCAATTTGAAAGCAGTTGGATATGGCAAATTTGTTGTCAAGAGTAGAACATGTGTTTGTCAAAGTATAGAATAATATCGAGACAATATGAGAGTGTTTGTCGTATTATATCACAAACGTGTTCTTTTAGGGATATCGATAACATGGTTTATTTGGGAAAGGGTTAAGACGAGAAACGGGCTATTCTTCACTGACTTTGATTAATCCCGCATCTAACTGATCACCGAGAGATGTCAAATGAAACTTAATAGATAAACACCGAATTGTACGGAAGAAATATATTTTCTATGTATTAGATGGAGGCTGTATAGTAGATTCTACGTGAAATAAACATTCAAATGCTTGCAGCGCATTGAATGTTTATATCGCGTAGAATCTACTATACATCAGCCTCTATCTGGCTTAGTGTTCGCTAGCAGTTCATTGGAGACTGGGCGTGGCTATGTAGAGACGTCACATAAACTCACCGGCAGCTCGTTTATGCTAAATATAGCAGCGAAATTTCATTGGTCTAAAAAGTAGGTCGACCAATAAAATGGGAAGTATATTACATGTGGTAATTTCAAGACATCACAATAATTAAACCATTGAAAAATATTTAATGTTCTATTTCAGAAATCAATGAAGGCAGTTAGATGAGATAAGTTTTTTGAAAAACAAAAACAAAAACAAACAAAACAATCAAACAAAAAAGAAACCAAACTAAAACAAACAAACAAACGCACTTTTATGCTGAAGCTGTTTTTTTTTGTTTTTTTTTTCAAACGTAAGCATCCACATTGAACATTTCTAGTTTGTAAAAAGCTTTTACGTTCATTAGATTTTCGTTACCGAATTAATGTATTATAATATATCAAATACATAATATTATCAAGAATATATGAGGAAGGCTTTTTAAACAAAACCGACCGGAGGTTAAATTGTGTTAAGACGACGTACATGTACTTGTTGAATGAGTTTTATCATGTTATCGATAAGCCACACATAGTAAACATTTATAACATTGGTCTGACTTATGCCATTTGGGCCATTTATTTTTCAAGATTCACAAAATGTCTAGATCTATATTTGGCAACGCATCTCGCTATTTCACATTTTTCATAAACTCTCAAATATACACTTTTCATTGTAAAATATCTAAAATTCCGTCGCACGTCAGCAGGTTACATGTTCCTGTACTTAAGTCGATTTGTTCGAAAGAAGTGAAGCGAGGGTGTCCAATTATAACTGATTTACATCAAGAATTTAACGGCATTCTCGAAGATATTTTTGAAAGAACTAGATAAACCGTGTACTGTACAACGAAGTACTGATGCTAAATCGTTGTAAATGTATATAATTCTATAATGTATTTTAAGTAGTTCTGCCATAACCGTTCGATGTTCTCGCCTTCCGGTCTGTAGTAATTAAATAAAACACAGAAGAAAACTTTCATGTCTAGCAACAATAATATTCGACCTTTGAACAGAGGTTTTTTGTGTGAGGTTTATGGGTTGTCTAATTACTCTAAACAATTTCTGGAATTTTCCCCCAATTACCTGTGTGTACATTGATGGTCAGACAATCAAATGAGCCAGTATCTGAAAAACGTTCCTTATAGCATTTGAGACCAGTCTGTGCCTAGATGCAGTCTAGCCCGCAGCAGCCATGCTATTCTCAAATGGTTGCTACAGACCATTAGGAAGCTATTGGAGAACAGCGTGGTTCCTGGTCAGACTGTGAGTATACGCAATCTGATCTGGAACCATGCTGTTGTGAAGTGCTACAAGGGACGTTTTTTCATATCCCGGCTCCAAACTTTTCTGCACTACGTACTTATAACTTTGATTTTGGAAACAAATTGAGCCAGGATCTTGAAAAATGTCCTTTGAGGCTTTTTAGCCCAACATGGTTCAAGATCAACCTGCGTATACACGCAGTCTGATCAAGAACCATGTTGGTCGCCATTACCTTCTTTTTATACCTGTAGCAGTATTGATAGAGTGCAGTATGGTTCAGACTCCACTTTGGCACATGCTGCTCTTGAAACATGGTTGTCTAGAACACTTTAAGGGACCCTTTTCCAGATCCCGGATCAATTGCATTATCTTCTTACCTATAATGAGTGCATTCATTCACTTGAATACCAAAGAAATCTTTCTTTCGTTTGGAGAACAGAAACGATAATCGTTCAATTTACGTACAGGATCGGAATGCAAATTCAAGTTTCTTAACGTATTATACCAATGTAAAAAATGCCGGCTGATTTATATAACATTTTCTACGTTGTTTAATTACAAACATATACTAGTGTATGTTGCTACTTTGTAAAATGTATGCAGGCTGCAGTTATGCTTTAAAAAACACAAAAACATTCTGCAATATTTATTCTTCAAGGTTTAATTGTGCAACAGGAATTATTTCATTTTCATGTAAAAAGAGTTATCTGGATAAGACTGATATGCCTAAAGCCTTTGATCTGTACTGAGCTTAGAATAATGCAGTCCGACATCTTACGTTTTTAGAAAGAATATTAGGAATATGATACAAACTGGCTCGCTTGAGTAAATTTCTATTATTACCCTCATTCTTGGTACATTATATGTATCTATTGAGCCATATTGTGTTAAGCTTTTCATCAGGGCATCTGTTTTAGCCATCTGTCTGCCGCCACTGGATAGGATAGATATGTATATCTACAGTGTAAACCGGGTTTCATGAAATTCTGAGCCATCGTTAACTTTGATTTACCGTCCGTGGTCGGTGGAGTTGGTATAGGATGTCGGATAGATGATCCCGAACGGACAACGCCCTAAGATTATGTGTACCTTTGAATAACATGCTTATTTCTAATGACTGGTCAAATATTTCGAGTTTAATTGCGGCAACAGCGAATGTTCTTATACATGTACCCCGCGTTGATAGTTAGCAATCACACGGGCGATAATGACATAATATTTGTCATGATATATTTTCCTTTACAATTGCAAAATATATACATGCAGTTTTTATGTAATATTCATTTACGTAGTTACTTACATGTAATTCCGCATATTCAAAGATCTACTAAATTACCCACCATACCTTCCGTTTTATTTTGATACAAAGCGTCCAAATCACTTTGTCTATTCATGAAAAGTGGTGTACATACATGTATATAAACAAATGCATTTCATGCATTAACCCATTACCACACAGTGACTCTTTATGACGCCCCAAACGAAAATCGCTTTGGAAAACATTGTGGAAAATGAAGAAATGAAAATTGTCACAAGCTTCATTTCCCACAATATTTTCTACACAAAAAGACCAAAACAAATGTAAAATATCATTCAGTTTTAATTGTCGGTTACAATATCTTTGAATTTGGAGGAGTCTAAATTTTTGTCGTTTGGTAATGGGTTAAATGAAATATTTCATCGTAGCCTTGCTTTTGAATTGAAATAGAAAACGTATCTCTTCAAAATTGTACACAAATCCTTTTTTGCCAAAATCTATTTTGTCGTGTGCAACTCTTTTCTAATATTGGGCATCCAGATGCAATGCTACCATATCTCCATCTCCGCAAGAAAACGCAGTTCTGATAGCTCTATTTTCGTTAGGAACATATATTAGCCGGGATCTGGAAAAAAGTCCATTATAGCATTTGAGATTTTTGTGTTTCAAGATCAGTATTTGACTAGGTGCAGTCTGACATTGGTCCATGCTACTCTTATATGGTTGCTACATACCATGGTGAAGCCATTGGAGAACAACATGGTTCCAGGCCAGACTGTGCGTATGCACAGGCTGATCTGGAACCATGTTGGGCTCAAAAGCCTTAAAGGACATTTTTCCAGATCCTGGCTCAATTATTATTTTGTTCCAATGCATAGCTTACTTAGCTGAAGGTACATGGATTTCGGTGATTATCTATTATGCGATAATCTCCGCTTACAAACCAAATAATTCATATATCACTCGCCTGAATGGTATTTGGACTAGGTGTTCATGGATTTAGCACCTGGGATTGATGATATAGCGCTAATACTGGACACTTTGGGATATATTTGAGATTATTAGTGGGAGTAAGTGGTATTATTTATAGCCTTTAAGCCTTTCAAGGGCTAAATGGATTGATACAAATTAAGAGGATGTCTCGACGCCATGAATCAGGGTTCAATGTCCTTCTGCTTAATTCTTTTACTTAAAAACATTGTAGCAAGAGAAAAATGACATTATATCTACTTTAAAAACATATTGGCTTTGTTTTTACGTGATCTGCCACTCAGCATTGTGTAGTAATGAATTTTATACGTAATATCGACATGTTGCCTCCATTTCCCGTTTACAGAGTGTCCGTTGGCTAAATAGAGAAATTTCAGTATTTTTTCTTTCAATGATTTCTGTGGAGGTTCTGAAAACATTTATTTTGTAGTTTGAAACCAGTCTAGAGTTCGGTTGTTTAAGGGATGGATAAACTCTTGTTTCTGTTGCCGACTCATAACTCACGTACAACCATGCAAAACATTTAGGCTTGAAAATAAAATAATATCTCTAACCGGTTTTAAAGTCTTAGAACTTATTACAGTAAACATTTATTGGCAAACTTTTCCAGATGTTTTAACGTTTAATAACCCCCTCCTCTACTCGCTATCTACATGATAAAGTTTAATTTGGACAATTTATACTCCTTCACATATTTCTGGTAAGAATTGACAGGGAATTGGGGCGCTGTGGTCTAGTGGTAAGACGCGGGCTTCGGGATCGAAGGGTCCTGGGTTCAAATCCTTCCGGTGCCATGGGATTTTTCCTGAGCAAAGAAAATAGCCTCACGTTGCTCCTCTTCACCCAGGTGTATAAAAGGGTACACGTGAGAGTAAAAGCCAATGCGCTATGGCTAGACGAAGGCGCCATGTGTTAACAGCCGGCTTGAAACTCGATGATCGTGGGTTAAAGTGTAAAGTCTGTGAGAACTACTCCAAGATTTACGGACTTTAAACCCCCAACTTAAACTTTTAACTTTAATTGATCTTTTTTTTAATAAAATATGACGCCATCATAATTGATCTTTGTTTAATTGGTGTTTGATGCCTCTTTTATAAGAATATATCATTGCGACTGGAGTACCTAACCAGTGTTTCATCAAGCCTTCATTTTCCACGCAGCCTTGACTATTAATGCGAGTTTGGTCTGCGTAAGAATAAAGAGAATATTGAATTACCAGTCTGAAAGGTAGAAAACAGTGTAAAGGAAAGTTAGAAGCAGGAAAGAGGGTTGCAATTAATTTCAAACCTGTTTCCCTTCCGATACGGTAACATGGCGTATACGTCCCTCAGAGCATAGTCTACAGATATCCATATTTGCCAGGACAAGAAATTACTTGATAATTTAAGTGTTGATAGCACCCACTTGAAAGATACCAACCAATGAGCCTCAGCTGCTGGTGCTGGTTATGTGTTCCAGGTCCTGGTGGTACTTTCAATTGATAACAAAGCTCAGATATACACTTTAACTTTTTCATGGCTTATGATTGCTTATCATTTCTTTTAAAAGAAAATTATTGGCAAGAAATATATTTATGAATCACTTTATATGGGTATTTTGAAATTAATAAAACATTAGGGTATTTCAATTCAAAGGTTATCATAAATGACAAAAAGGATGTTGATAACAAAAGGATTTGTATAATATAACACATTATTGCCTAAAATGTGTCTTTTCAGTCTGTTATTGGCATTGGATAACAAGCAAAAATCAGTCTGATATTGTCAAAAACAGTCGTTATTCAGTAAATTCACGTGCATTATCGGACCAGTTTTGCATTCACATATCCTCGATCGGGGATAATTGTTGTGAGTGCTTCAGAAAATTGAAAATAAAGCCGAAATTTTGTCATTTCCCTTTTCCGCGATGTAAATTCGTATAAGACCCCATTTCCAGTTTATACCCCAATAAAACTAGGCCTCCCAGTGTAACCATATCTGATGACGTAATATAACTCTAGTGACGTAGGTTTTTAAAATTCTTGGAATCAAAAGGTAAACAAACGTCAAACGGGCAGCTGACAGATTTTGAACTAAAAGTGGATTTCGTGGACATGGAAGAATATAAATTAGAATTGAGTGGTTGTGGTCTATGTCAAATGTGATGGAAAGCCTATGTGTTTCTTGTTCTTCTTTTAGTTACTGCAATTTTTCCTTTACAACTTTGTTTTTTATCGAAATGAACGAATGTCTGAAACGAACCAGAGATCTACCTCGGACCTTTTGTTTTATTACTGTACCCGCACTGAAATGAACGTTAGAATATCCAGAGTATGTTTCCAAAAGAAAACTTAGTCGAATATTGTTACGATTTCGCCAACCCAAATGAAGATTATGTCAGTAAAAATGCGATGAAACTTGACTAGGCATAGCTACACGATGAAAATCTAACGGCCCGTCTAGTGGATATCGGACTTACTCGATATATGTCGAGTCGAATGCCGGAAAACTCTGGTGTCTGTCGGTGAAAATGTGGCTAAATTTTCACAAAGTTTTTCAGTTATTCGTCTTATTTTATTACATTTCTTTGCAAATTCTTCATATTTTATGCAATAATAGCGTCAATTCACGTTTTTTCGGTCGTTAACATTCTCAGAGGCCCACAAAATGGGTTATCGCCCTCGACCTTCGGTCTCAGGCGATAACGCATTTTTTGGGCCTCTGAGAATGTTAACGACCTCAAAAACGTGAATTAACCCTATAAAAATGAATAGGCCAAGCACCCGTATAATGTATCGTTTGGTATATCCTCTGCGCTTCTAAGAGTGCTAATAATCCTGAAAGATGTTTGTGCATTTCCGTAATAAATGATGCCTAGACATATTTGCATCGTGAAATTTTTTATCACTTCGAATAAAAGAGTAATAAATATAGGGAAAACAGACAATTACCCGACACCTTCGTAATATATCGTCGAGCTCTACAGTTACGAGGTGTTCGGAGAAAAGCAGCGATTTGCAATTTGTCTTTATATTTCACGAAGACAATTAAACCTGATACTGCCGATGAGCAGTCATAAACTGAATAAGCTGTGATCAAAAGAATGTTGGTACCTTGCCAATGTGATATATACTATCCACTCACGTTTTCAATGGTCAAGCACAAAAAGGCAATTAGGAAATCTGATTGAACATGCAGAATGTCTACCACGCGAAGAAATCTTCGTTTATTTGGTACTATAAGTTTACACCGAACAAAGAATCCTGACATACATCGATTGTAAGACATTCGTTTTGATACCTACCAATATTTTCATTTCCCATGTTATAAAATTACGGCACTGCAGACAATTTGTTTACATAATGAGGTCTCCTCAGAATCAGTTGAAGACATTTTTATTGCACAATCAATCTGAAGTCTGATGAGAGTGAAAATTGTGAAAGGAGACTGTGTTAGTAAGCATGCAATTTATCGTCAGTGTTATTGCCACGTAACTCCAGCTTGAGTTTCGTAGTTTTGCAATAACACCGACGTTATGTTGAGTTTTCATGAGCCTGTATTTCCTGATGCTTCCTGTTGTCCATTGGCAACGAGACACTTTTCGAATTTCCTTTAAAAAGTTGTACTGTTTACACTTTAGAGCTTATAGCTTTTCGGTAAAAGTTTTAAAGGCTTAAGTGTATCAAGAGTCATATTTTCTATTTAGCTGTCTCTTTTGAGCTTATAGCTTTTAGGTAAAAATTTTAAAGGTTAGCTTTTCTGACTAGACTGTATCAAGAGTCATATTTTCTACTTAGCTTCCTTGGTCAGAATTTTTATGTTTATCGTATCTCTGTCGAGAATGGAATTCTGCTACTTTGTGTCAAAACCAATGACAATAGTGTTACATCTATTTAAGAACGCTTGATGATTACATGTATATGGATATTCATCGCATGATACTATATCAGATTGACAGTCAGAATGCATATGCTGCTTTTTAACGAAAGCCTGGTAACTGCAGCTTAAAACCAGTTTGTAGTTACGTTTTGTGTGTTTTTTTTTTTTTTTTTTTTTTTGAAAACTTAATTTTCAATAATCTAATGTAATATATTTTTGTGTACAGAAAAATTTATATTGTTCACAATCCGAACATGCATACATGTACACATAGCTCTCTGTGAGCGATTACAGTGCCATTCTTGTACTCGTGTATAATAAATCAGCAAATTTAATTCTTCTACAGAAACGACTCAAACTAAAATTAGATCTCATGCCTCCGGTGAGGTTTGAACTCACGACCCCTGGTTTACGAGACCAGTGCTCTACCACTGAGCTATAGAGGCAGACAAACAAGTGAAAATATCAAACATTTTCGAAACCTTATCAGTATTATCTAATTTTGGCTGACTTCAATTTGTGCTATCGCTCGAGCTATAGCCCAAAAGAACGCTGATAGTTCGGGATATTTGTTTTCATTGCCGCAGCAATAGTCGGACCATTCTCATTCAACCGTGGTCAGAAAACCAGACTGTAATGCCCGGATGAAAGCAGCAAAGCAATCGGTGTCGGTATATACAAAGATTTTCATTGACAGACACAGTATGTAATTAAAGTGCGAGACGATGACATGATTCGAAGTCGGCAATTGACCCTTCAATGTTTTGAAAGAATTATCTTAAGATGCAGCTATAGGCACACTTGTAATGTGAAACTGTGAACACTTCTGAATAAAACTGATCTAAATATACTTCAGAACAATCAATGACCGTGCTTCTTATATATAATTTTGTTTTAATTTTAACACTAGATCTATCAATTCTGTAATAAATTATGGGTAAAAATCTTACTACGTGGTATTTGATCTTTTAGACTTATAAATAAGAAATAAATCTTATGAAGAACAGACAACTTCCTGGCGCTCTACAAGGATATTTATGAGATCGGAGGTCTTACTTTAAAGGGACATTTCATTCCAATTTCAATTTTTTAAAGTATGTCTTGATGCCAAGATTGGTTATTCTAATGAGTATAAATACTATTAGTTTTTTAGGTTGTTGTCAATAAGCGAGAAACACGCATTTAAAGTTGAGACATAATCGATAAATTGCATATAAATCCAAACTGTTGTCCACAACAACTTATTCAATTTTAACACAAAAATATGAATTTCTCGTAAACGGCGCAATATTTTGGCTTGAAATTTTCAGAATTTTCATAAGGAAATATGCTCTTTCAGATAAAAATAAAAGTAATATTTATGACAAAAAAATCTGAAATGTCACTTTAACGGCTTTTAACCACGATAGTAGTCTTTCAGTGACTTAAACTTCGTACATACAGTATCATTCAGGGTTCTCCGCAGAGTATTTTGAAGCTGTAGTGGCATTGGTAAACCTTGAAACGCATTGTGTTCATGCAAATAATTATGAATAAAAACATAATGGGAGAAGAAGAAATTGCTCAATTCGAGCAATTTCTTCTTTTCCCATAATGTTTTTATACAGAATTAGTACATTTTAGTATATAAGAATGCACCATTTATCAGTTTTTGACATGAAGTACCTCTAAATGTCTCTCTTTGGTGACCATTTATAAGAAATTAAGCTGTGGGGTACTTATGAAGCTGTAGTGGCATGACACTAATTTATATACATGAAGCTGTAGTGGGGCCGATACAGCTTATTGGGCTGGGGAGGACACTGATCATTAGATTTGACTCCTTTGTTTTGCGATAGCTAACTGACGGTAAGTTACATACCGGCAATTGTGAGCTTTTAATGGCCAAGTAAATCATTAATAGGAAGTCTGATTTAACATGCAGAATGTCTAGATTGCAAATTAATTTTCTACGAATTCTTAACTGCATTGTATATTCGTACAATGCATTTTGTTATAGGTCATTTTTATTTTATTATTGTGAATTCATTGTCATACATGTATGTGCCAATTTTTACATCAAACGCACAATAACCTTTGTGTACTCCAGACAATTTATATAGAAATATGCAATTTTCTATACAAATAAGTGACAGCTTTATCGCACAATCAACGTAAAGAATACACATCATGAAATAAATCTGAGATTACAAGTTTTACAAAAATAGGGCCTGCTTTGCGAAGATGACAAATACAGTCGACCCTCGTTATCTCGACATCGGATAAGTCTAAATTCCGCTTAAGTCGAAGTTAAAGTCATGTCCCGTCCTTAACATATGGATATCAAAATGTTTTATCAAAATAATTCTGAAACAAATACAACCATTGAAATTTCGTAGGAAAATGATAGAAATTGCTCGTTTCGAGCAATTTCTTTCCTTGTCCTACTATATTTCAATCATGGACACATCGAAAATGGTTAAATAACGTTTTCATCTAACAATAATCAAAAGCGGATGAGTCGAACTCCGGATATGTCGAAGTACTTTGACGACCCCTCTGACTTCGACACAACGAGTGTCGAGTGTACGTCTTAGTAAGCCAATGATTTTGCTTTGATCCTTCCAAATGTTCGACAGAAACAAAGGGGATGCACAATCATTGGTTTGCGAAGTTAAGATGTACAGGGTATATGTATTGTCTCCTTTACAGTAAGTCACTTTTTTGCATTTTTGTAATAAACTTGTTATAAATGATGCCTAGACAGATATCTTTGTTCGGCGAAAAATTTTATCGCTTATAATAAGACAGTAATAAATCTACCTTAGAACAGACAATTACTCGACGCCTTAGAAATATATGTGGTTAGACATTTTACGTTTACGTTTATTTATCACGAAAATCGCCGTTGGCGGCTCAAAAATCGTAAAGTAGCTTAGCTTGCAAACATTCTTCGGTATGAATAATGAAATTCAGACATTTTATTTTTCAAATGAAGGGCAATAAGGAAACCTGATTCAACATGCAGACTATATCTATTGCACTATAAAATGTAAAGAGCAATACAGAACTTTGCCAGAATATGACTTGTGTGAAAATACACAATAAATTATGAAAAATATATACCAAATACGCCTTGGAAAATGCATTTTCAAAGAAGGAAGTGCAAGAATGATAGGCAAAATGATAGGCTAAATGCCTCTTAATTGCTTGGCCAATAACTTATGCATTTAAAAACGTGGGTAAATCTGTCCAAAAGCCCCATTTTCAGTCGGACAAACAGTTAAATTAATGATCTTTAAGTTTGTCGAGAAACATGTTAGGATCTTTGCTATTAGAAATATTCGAATTGTTGTTGTGTTGGAAAGGGTTGCTCTCGTTATATGGTTTGCTTTAATGCACAGTCAACGTCTAGGCGTTCAGACTAATTAATTACATAATTGATTCACGTGTTGGTAACGGAGCTACTCTCAAGAATAACAAGTTGCACAACCTGCATTATAAGTGATACGATATTAACCCTTTCCCAAACAAGACCTTGTTTTGACGTCCCTGATAGAAAATGCCTGGGAAAATATTGAAACAAAAGAAGAAACTGCTGATAACCAGCAGTTTCTCCTTTTGTCTCACTATTTTCTATGCCATATATTACACAAACCCTATCTTTGGCGACATCCATTTTGTCATCTGTAGCAGTTTTTTTAAATGGAACACCCTAAAAATTTTGCCGTTTGGGAAAGGGTTAAATATACATGTATACAGGCTCTGATAAATGACAATACAGAGCATCTCTAGCTTTTTAGCTAAAGATGCTCTGGCATGTCATTTATCGATACTTATATTTACGAAAAAAAGCTCTAGTTGGCTACTGAACGAGGTTTTGGAAGTAAATGGCGAATTATAAATTGTACTAGTTTTGTACCAGTTACTTGAAATACCATTTCTATGCTTCTAGATTCAAAACCGTGGCTTTGCTTTCTAGCATAAAGCTGTCTTTCAACAAAAACCTCGTAACTACAGCATGTTCAAAGCTTTAGTTACACGGTTTTTTTTTTTTTTTTGAAAAGGGACGATATATTTCTAATAAAAGTAATTCCAGTGGGACTCACTTAACTATCGAGGTTTTCGTGTTCCATTCACATCTGGCTGAATATTGCAGACCTCTATCAGTTATGGCATCTACAGTTTAACCCTTTCCCAAACAAGACCTGGTTTTGACGTCCCTAGTAGAACAGGCTTTGGAAAACATTGAGGCAAAAGAAGAAATTGCTGATAATCAGCAATTTCTCCTTTTGTCGCAATATTTTCTGTGCTTTATTTTACACAAATTCTGCCTTTATCAACATACATATTGAGGTCTGCAGCGGCTTTCCAAGTGGAAACGTCCAAATTTCCGGCGTTTGGGAAAGGGTTAATCATTCCCGTATAATGACGCTTTCCGACGCCCAACAAGAGGTTACAACATTGAACAAAGTAAACCAGCTTTATCTCCTTCTGTCTCAACATTTTGTGCTTTATTTTACACGGCTGATATTTCTATTGATAACCATTTGTCCCTTGCTGCAGCTTTCAAATTGGCTCACCCTATTGAAGTTTAAAGCTGCTTCGGTAGTTGAAATTACAATGTCATAAAACCAACGCATCGCAAATATAGGGAGAAAGTCAGAAATTATCCTTTGTCTTGGTGTTTTATCATGTCCATTTCTTTCATGGATGTCAAAACTAGAATATCTTTTGCAAATAGGTATTGGTATCATAATCACGGTGTATAATCACGTGATACAATATTTTCAGAAAATCTTCATTAACTTTGTAATTAGTGGACCGATTTGAATTCGGTTTGAAGCAGAGAATGTGGACAGACGTCACGCATTAGATGGGCATGTTTGATTTTTGAAAGATCAATTGATAGAAATGTTATTGAAGATAAACCAAAATTTTGGTTTATCTTCAATAACTTTTTTATCAGTTGATCTTTCAAAAATCAAACACTTTCAGCTTATTCCTGGCATTTTCTCACCTTCTCTGCTTGCACGAATTCAAATTGGTCAAGTATTGACAAAGTTATTGAAGATTATTGAAGACTAAGTCACGTGATTATACACCGTGATAATACTGGTACGAATACTTTGCAAAAGTAAAAATGACACCAAAGAAACGTTGCTGCTATCTAACAATGATTCGATATGTAAATAAAGTTATTCTAGTCAGCATTCAAATGATCAGAAATATTTTTTACCAAAGAATGACTCATTTCACACAGTATGTCATGAATGTAAATCCTTCTAGCATCTAACACAAATGTTTCTTGTTTCTTGTTTCAAAGTATATTGCATTAAGCTATCATTTATAACATCTTCCGAATAGCTGATAGTTTTTAATTTTCGGAACTCCAAAGGCAAGATTGACATCCGATAATGACCGTATCCTAGATAACCCTTCCCAAACACAGTATTGTTTAGACCTATCTGAAAAGAAAACTTTGCGGTAAAATTGCGACAAAAGAAGAAAACGCCGTTCATTGGCATTTTCTTGTTTCGCTGCGATATTGCCTGTGCTGTGTCATTCACAACTCCCTTTTTGCATTAACAACTATTTTGTCATCTATAGGAGCTTTCCAATTGGATCATTCTAATATTTTGATGTTAAGGAAAGAGTTAATAACTCACTTAGGCAAAAATCAATCAGATCGAAGAAAAGATAGCCAACTGTAATTTAATTTTGTTATAACCTTGTAGTGCTTTGAGAACCGTTTACATAACATTTGTTGAATATCTATCAATCAAATTGTCTGGTCTTAAATTGAAAACGATTCTTACCACGAAAAGGCACATTTGTAATACTTTCTACACGGAAAGGAACTTATTCTATGGCGATTTCAGCAGTATGGGAAACGAGCTGAAATTGGTAAAATAAGCAGTTCAAAGCATAGACTAGCATATAATGTTCGATAAGAAAATTTTACATTATCTTGGTCATCAAACCCTATATTGTGGTTTCTCATTGGAATCGTCCCACCGAGACGATTCTAATGAGAACACACAACATAGAGTTTGGATTTGAAATAAAAAAAAAAATAGAACGCCTTCATCTTTTATCTGATGTTATGTTCGTTTCGTAAGATTTTTCAGGTGATAAAACGACTAGCGTTTTGTTCGTTGTTACATGTATGTAGTCTATCTTCATTGAATTGTATATAAAATGTTCGTCCAACCATCGACCAGTTAGTCTGTGACTTTGGTTGTAAATATTTCATGGATGCTTTTCCAGAATGTTGGTCCTTGGCTGTTTTTGACGTCTCCTAGAGAGGCGGGGTGTGACAAGGCGCGGTTAGGGGTTGGGTTATATTCGATGATAGCATTAATTTATGTTGGATTATCAGAATATAAAAGTCGAATCCTGACAACATATTGGGTAGATTGACTGTACACAGACAGACCTACCGGCTGTTTTTATCAGAAGACTAACAAACTCTGGCGCCATCTCAACCCTTTCATAGACACAATTTCAGAAAGGGAGTTTGATGAAAATATAATTTGTGTAACAAATGCTTATATTTCCATGGAAATAGTGAGACAATTGAAAAAATATGAGACCTCAGCATTTTCTTCTTTTGTCTCAATGCTTTCTCATACCATTCTTTTTTAATGAAGACGTCAAATGAGTTCTATCTTTTGGAAAAGTGTTGAGAGAGGCAGACTTCTACTTTTTATCTATATCTCCCTGCTATAAATGTTGTATCTCTCTGCAAGCGTTTTCTATCTGCATATAATTCTATTATAATTATCCAAATGTAAAATCACCATAGGAATATATCTTTTGCCACTTTCATTGAAATGAACATGTCAGAATGCAACACTGAATTTTTCATAAGCCATGAAAAATTGAAATAGGCTAGATTCTCTATGTGAATTGCATACTGTTCTAATTGGAAAGCAGCAAAGCAGCCGCAAATGGAACAAGAGCCTTCATGGACGGATTAAACTCCTTGAATAAGTGTTCGTCACAAAAATAAGAAATATTATACATTAAGCCACCTTTTCCTTTATATAATATGGTCTAGAGCATCTCATTTATCACATAAGTACAAATTTTCATTAATTCGGTCCATTGAATAAAGAGAAATTGGAGAAAACCTAATTTGTACATTAAGGTTCCCTTTTCCATGAGGCAGCCTCAAATTAAAAACCGAAGAAATAGCTCCCTATGGATTACCCCAGGGAGTTCACATGACGGATGGACGGATGGATGGACAGACGGAAGGACGGACGGACGGACAGCGTGGCGACTAATTGCTCCCCCGAATTTTTTCCGGGGAGCATAAAAATGGATGATCCTCAAAATAAAAATAATAATGTCTTCCAATTCAATCCTTCGGCTCCCAGTTTAAATTTAAATTTTCTCATAATATGAAACATGACTCGGTTTATGGGTCGTACAAAATGATCTCATTCTCGAGTTTTTTTCTTCTTTTTATATTATCCATCAAGTAATTTACGGATGGTTTCCTCGCCATGTGTTAGTTGTATATATCTATCTTATGGCTATAAATACTTCAACTATCTTTCTATCCCACTGCATGCTATCTTATTTTTAATGAAAATGCACAAGTTTATATCGAAAACACCTTCATGTAATCTGAAAGACGTCTAAATCTAATTTGTTTTGGATATATTACATTTTCTTTAATCAAAAATAATAATTTATGTATCCGACTCAGGAGGTTACAAAGAAAAAACTTATCTCTTCACAAGAATAGGTGAAGAGTTCCACTTAATATTTGTTTGCTGCCTTGTTCTTGATTTTTGTATTATTTTTTTTCCTGTGATTTAAAGAGAAATTCGTTGCGTTATTTATAACCGTTGTAACTATTATTTGTATAAAACACTCATAAACACACCTTTTTAAACACCCGTAACTGCGACGTTTCCGAAATATCTCTAAACCGCATCCCGGAAGAAAACAAATCAAAACATGTTCAAGAGGAGAAGGTATAGGCATACACTGGGTGCCATCAATAATTATGATTATTGATGGACCCTATTATATATATGGAAATAGGCCCTGATATACTTTGACACCATCAGATAAGTTTATTTTGTTTCTGGCTATGCTCTGCCGAAATTCGTACTCGTCTCGCATACAGTCGACACTCGTTGTGTCGAAGTCGGAAGGACCGTCAAAATACATCGGCATATCCGGAGTTCGACTCATCCGAATTTGTTCGGCTTCAATAAAGTTGAAATTTGACAGTTTTTGAAAGTAATCAAGTCTACGATTATTATTGAAACATAGTAGGAAAAGGAAAGAAATTGCTCGTTTCGAGCAATTTCTATCCTTTTCCTACTATATTTCAATAGCTATATTCAGTTCGAAATTATTTAATTTGAAAAAAATTATGTCCATTGATGAGGACGGGACCAAATTGGAATTTCGACTTAAGCGAAAATTCGACTCATCCGATGTAGACATAACGAGTGTCGACTGTATATCTCTATGTACTAGATCCATGTTGGTATCATACGCCATAATGACCATATCTACCTGCCAGTCAGAGAAATTCGTATTCGTGAAGAACATTGAAAACTTGTTCTTTTCGTCAATGACACCAATGAGAGAAAAGAAGAAAATGCTGAAAATATAGATAAATATCTTCTTTTCTTTTAATGTTTCCAACTTTTCTCCCTAAACACAGTAATGCATCACACCTTTCATTGTTTACTTGTAAGTTTGTCTATTTTCAGACAACAGTTTCTGGACATTCTATTAACAGGGACAGAGAACAAGGTTCCGCCAAACTACAACGACGGTAAGGTTATTTATCTCTTAACCAAACAAATTTTTTTAGACTGGTTCAAATTCAAAGATATTGCAAACGACAATTTCAAGTGAATAAATTTTCATACTTCTGTCTTTTTGGGTAGCAAACATTGTGGGGAATGAAGAAATTGCTCGTCACTAGCAATTTATTCATTTTCCACAATGTTTCCCAAAGCCATTACCTTATGGATAGTCGAAAAGAGTCATTGTGTAATAATGGATTAACCCTTTTGTAAACAAGACATAGGGCCGTATCAACCAGCATTTCTAAATTGGTTGTCTCAACTAGAATTACCTTACAAGCAATTTGATTGGACGAGACTTATGTATCGGCCAATCAGACGGATCGTTGTTTAATTCCAAAGGCAAACTTGGAATTAGACTGCATAATGAGCACCACCCTTGGTTTTTGCGTTCTGGACAAGAAAAAAAAATTGTTGGAAAATATTGAGACAAAAGAAGAATATGTTAATAACAAGCAATTTCACCATTTGCCCAAAAATGTTCCTTTGCTATATAGGATATAAAGTGTCTCTCCTTTTCAGTACCTGTTTGAGGTCGTCATGAACTTACCAGTGGACCAGCCAAAATATTTTGCTGTTCGGAAAAGAGTTAAACATTTTCCCCAGACGGCACAATTTTAGACTGCATCAATTTGTAAGGAATTTCATACAACGAAACGTGTATAATTGATGAACATGCATGTTCTCGGATAGCATTCGTATTAAATGGAAATGTTTTGGAAATTGTGCTTTTACCAGCAAATCGCTGCTTTTCAACGAAATCCTCTTATCTGCAGCTTAAAACTACTCTCTTAAGAACAGAGCACATTCTCTCTTCATTCCATTATGATATAATGATGCTCTGTTCCCGCGGGGTCATTTCACGTCTAATTTCGGGGCCTTGGCGGGATCTCGGTATCCAATCGTTGGCTTTACACAACAAAACAATTTAAAAAGCTGATACAAAATTTCATTGGCTGACGCTTCAAATTACCGGCTTTAGCCAAAAATAGAAGCGACGTAATGTATACGTAATTAAACAAGATAAAACTGAATGTTTTTGATTCGATAATTCAAATATTACCGGCTTCAGCCAAAAATAGAAGCGACGTAATGTATACGTAATGATCATGCAAGATAAAAATGAATGATCTTGATTCGATAATTCAAATGATGTGCTATAATTAGATTATGACGACCAAATAGGCTGTTTGTGTATCAAAAACGGCAGAGGTCATATTTGATGATTAATCAATAGACCTCGGCTTTGGAGAGTACTTAAAACAAGCTGCAGATACGAGGTTTTCGAAGAAAAGCTACTAAATAATGTTTATTTCCTTTTGAAAAGCCAACACTCGAGATCTCCTATTGTTTATAGTCCTATGTGTCGGTATTTTGGTATCAGTTGAGAAAATTATAAAGAGAAATGTGTTCAAGGCAAACTGTACTTTGATGATACTCATGTTCTGGAGGTCAATGGTGGTGAAACAATGGTTCTGTCTGCGTCTTATTTGTTTGATTAAGCTATCTCTATTGGTGACTTCCAAGACAAATGACACGTCCCTGTGGAAAACGAAGATCTAGCTACAACTACTCAGTCTTTTATGTACAGAAAACAGTTCAATGATGTATTTGAATTGGGGTCCTTGCGTCCATAATATTATTTCTGTGCACAATTATATTTGGCGCGTCACAACATGTCTGGCCTTACTAAAACTTCGAAAAATGTAGACTCTGATCTGTCAACGCAATCTGATTGTCTTAAACCAAGTGTTATCTTGTCCTTTTGCAGGATTTTTTCATGTATATGATATATATAAGAAAAAGTCCAGAGAACTGGGTCAAGAAATTATAAAAAAAAACAAATAAAGCTATTGTCAATTTTAAGATCCTTTTATTTCGCAACCGGTTTCTATTAAATCATCAGGCGAATATCAATGATCATCCTCGGGAATGTAGCATATCGTCGGTGTAAACGCAAAACCTCTTCAGTCGATTTTCGCGATTTTCAAAGTACAGACTTGTAAGTCCAGTTTAGACAATTCACGCAGGATTTGAAATATTTGTACTGATAAGAATTAACGACACGTTATTTGTGAACACTATGTCGAAATTTAAAGTAAATCCTTTCAGATTGGAATAAGTTATTACACTTTTTCCTTCCCCTTTAGAATTTCCCAAAAACGAGATACGATGTTTTGCATTTACAACGACGATATGACGAGATCACCAAGATTCTTAGAATGATCAATTAGCGTCAAATGACGAATCGCTAGGAATATTGAATAAAGATATAGGCCCTTATGTAATAATTATTACATTTCTCGTTTTTATTACAAAACTGGTTGCTACATTCCTACATTGTATGTACTCGTACCTGAAATAACCAATTGATTGTTCAGAAAGTTTTTTTACCGGATTTTGTGATTCTTTTGCACATTTTTGTAGCACATCTAGCACGATGGACTAAACGCATTTTTGAGACTGTTTCTTTAAAGTTATCTTCGGGGTTATTTTTCGCGCATGTTGAATTGCGCTGTGGACGTCCCTGTGTCGTTATTTAGCGATTCATCAATCATGGTCGACGCACGTAAGTTTTGTGTAAACAATGATGTCACGTGAATGTTTACCGCGGAATATAAAGTAAACAGAGGCGCCGAAGGCACACATGAATAATATTACAGTAAAGACGTCCTGAGAGGGGCAATAAAATTGGAAGATGGCTGTAAAACTTGGCATAAAAGGTTATTCCGTAGACTTTTGGTCTTTTGTACTGTCCAAGTCCGAGAAATCAATGGTTAACACAAACTAAAAAGAAAACTAACCTAAATCATATTCCCGATATAGTCTACCTACCAATTCTGAAAAAGTGGCTAGAAAACATTTTCGTAGGCATTTTTTGAACATGGAGTTTTGATGTATTATTTGCAAAGTATAAGGCTTGCCTGATTTGCTTAGACCGGTAGTCGCCTCCAGTCGGCCGTATTAAGGTCACAAAACAAGGTCAAAGGTCATTGGGTGCAAAATTCACATAAGCCCCCTTTAAATGCTTATAACTTTGTCAATTATATTTCTAAATGCACGGAAACGGTTTTAAATGAAAGCCCAATAAATTGTCTTGCATATAAAATATAGTTAATGATACTTTTCTCATTTGCACATTCATTAATTTTTGGCAAAATGTAAAAAATGGCAAAAAATGTGCAAAATTTGAACGCTGTGTAAATGGAAATCATGCTGCATGTGAAAAATTATTGCGATTTCAATTACACAAACACGTTCAAAAATGTCTATAAACCATAAGCAAAAATTTAAAATCAAGTTTGATGGTAAAAAGTCACCATTTCTATATGCAGGTACAGCTCAAAGTCAGCTGGGGTCAAAATTTGTAACGATCATTGTTTTTACACAGTGTACACGGTATTTCAACAGTATTGATGGAACTTAAATGATATCATTTCTTTTGTCTGGATATTGACTCTAAATAGATCATATTAGTATATACCTGGAAAAATAACATTTAAAACAATGACTTTCAGGGTGTAAATGTTAAAAAAGTGAGTAAGAGTTACCCCACCCACTCAAATAACCTAGGAATTTGGTACAATTTACTTTGGCGACCAAAACATTACAAGTAGTGTTATGAATAAACATTTAACAATCTAGAACAATTTGTTGTTTGTATAAAAAAGAAAAAAAATAACTTGTTCGGAAATGGTTGACATTGTTTCACGGAGAACACATAGGCCTAGGCCTACTACGCCTCCCCACCTATAAATTCTGATGTGGTAATTGTACAATGAAAAGCCTCAGATTGGAAAGACAGGATGCATAACTACAATCCATTAGACAAAGAAAATCTTATTCAATAAATAAAAATGATGATTGGCATAGTAACTTGTTACGTTCAGGCCCGTAGGAACAGGGGGCTCGGAGGCTTTGTCCCCCCCTGGCCAAAAATGCCGATTTTTCCTTATTTTACGCGAAATTTTAGAGAAAATCAAATTTAGCCCCCCCCCCCCCCCCCCTATTCAGAAACAAGGGCTTCAGCCCCTCCAATATAAAATTGCTTCCTACGGGCCTGACATGTACATTTATGCAGATGTAGCAAAAATGACATTTTTTTTTATTGAAAATCGTCTTTGGTCAAACTAAAAGATATTTTTTTTGTTTTCATAGGAACTGAAAAAGTAAGTCAATTTCATCGATGCGATATGCCATTAACTTGTACCTTCATATTTTTTGCTTAACTTCAGAGCGTGTTTATAGATTTAAAGAACAGAGTGGGATCAAACACCAAAATTCCAAAATATGCAGGAGAGATCTTCAATATATTAGGCAGGTTTCAGCTAAAAGCAGTAGAAAATGATAAATTTTATGAAATCAGTACTGTTAATGATGCATTAAAGCAACATCTGGCATTCAATTCTTTCTAGCATTGTGCTATCTTGAAACAGTAGAACCGGGCACAGGGGAGAAAAATATAGAAACTGATGGATTTTTCTCAATAAGTGTTTTTCAACAAAATTAATTTTGATTGCCTGGTCAAAATTTAGATTCAAAACAGCTTTAAAGTAGGTGGGCCCAGGACAATTCTTGTACTAGAAAGTCCCACAATTCAATGACCTAATGTGATAAGATTCGAGTGGCTAGAACCTTCGTTCAATCATCCTTCCATAGGCCTACACGTTTCACAAGTGAAAAAAACTTTTAAGGGCAAGCCAGACAATCGTTCTTTTATGATCCAGGCACATCCGACAGCTGTATCTACTATGAACCATCCTTTTAAAAGCAACATAGTCTGTTTCTACGGGCAATTGACATAAAGTACGTCCACAAGAACCATTGGAATTATTTCCAAAATATGTTGAAGAGCAATTGTCTGTAGTTTATGGCGAGTCCTCTTCTTTTTGCTACCATCAAACTCTGGCTAAACATCCAGAGATGCAAGAATGCGGGAAGTGGGGGTGACTAAGATAAGAATTGTTTAATGACTGCTACCGTAGAGGACTTCTATAGATCAAGTATTAACGATTGGCAAACTAGATGGAAAAATAGTATTGCATGGAGTTCGAAGAAGTCTAAGTGGAAAAACAAAAACGTTTTAATACAAATATCTGGTTCTGTCTGCGAGGCTCAAAACGTTTTGATCCCCCATTAACACACAATGGCAGAGTCACGATACAGATTGGAGACTAGGCTCCCCAACTAGCACCTTCACGGTGCTCTGTGTTATCAGTCCCACATCTCAGTCAGTATCAGTCAAATGGAGCCTAGTCCATGGACTAGGTATATACTGTAGGTTAAAGTACATACCCACTTTAACATGTTTTTTCTTGGAAAGCTATTGATAACATTGTTTGAATATTTCTATAATACTATAAACGTGATACTGTATCATAAAAACGAGAAAGCAGGAACGCTTTTACTGGACCACCCGTTCTCGAAGTGTGACGAAAATGATTCTTCAGTTAAGTTTGATTCTGACCAGACAGTCTATGTACATGCAGAACTTAGTGTGTAGCCTGGGTCTAGTCATCAGTATACAATGTGAAGAATATGATTCAAAGACATTGATATATGTAAAAGTGTGGTACCTGTGAACAGGAATAGAGAAACAGTAAGACATTGTTATACTAGAATCCAGGCTGTAGCATTATCTCGAGAGAATACACAGAGTCAACTTTAAAAATTTTAGAGATCACGAAACAAAACTGCCATGCGATTCTAGACTTTAATCGTACTCCAACCCTTTCAAAAGAAAGAGGTCTCCCTAAAAGCGGTGTCAAATCTGGCAGATGATTAAGGGGTCCACCCGTTATTAGATACCAAACACTTTGTGAAATTTTTCCTCCATCTTCAGCATGTCCCTATACAGTGCTAGTCAATACCTTGTCAATTACCGTTGCCACTGATGACGCCGAAGATGCATGATATATTTCGCATCTATTGACGTATGAAATATATCATAATAGTTATGAGACGTAAATAGTTATCCAAGAATAACTGATATGATCAAGCCTTCATCTTTTTGACCTTCTGAAACAATACCTGTTGTTGAGTCTAGCAGTTAATGGAATAGAAGAACACGTCCACTTCTTAAGTTCTTTCCCATGGGTGCATTCTCAGAAATATTTGTAATTACGTCTCTGATCCTACGAAAATACGTCGAGGTTTTTGTGCCCTTAAACTTCACAAATGGATGTGTATGCTGAGAATTTCTTGCATTGACGAATGTTAAGATTTCCAAGCAAATGGACTTCGGGTTGTGGTCATAATATAGAATTAAGGTATAATTTTTATATGAAAGAACTCGATTTCTGCACAATTGAAATACAAAAGCCATTTTATTTTACTTTTATTTATTTCGGCATTCACAAATACTGGCCTATCA
The DNA here is from genome assembly GCA_963680895.1 of Fragum sueziense. Lineage (NCBI taxonomy): Eukaryota > Metazoa > Mollusca > Bivalvia > Cardiida > Cardiidae > Fragum > Fragum sueziense. The sequence continues at coordinate 19,827,524 of OY804596.1, read as the reverse complement.
AGTAAACAACAACACGATTCTGTTCGATTTTCTGAATTAAATCGCATGATCTGAGTTATGATGCAAAAAAATGTCTGAGGTTTTAAACATACGGATTCACTTTTTTCGTATGTTTTATGATAAGGCACAACAATACTCGTATACAAATGAAAGATACACATTTGATTACAACAAAAATTATGATTGAATGAAGAGTTTTAGTTATGTCATAAGTTAATCAATGCCCAGAGGCTTGTCAGGTATATTGTCGTCAGCATACTAAAAAGCAACCCCAGGTTCATAGATTTTCCTTATTTGTGTACAAAGAGTTCCTTTGTGCCAACTCCACAACCCATTAGTTCGCATATCAGAACTGCAGTCAGACTTATGATTGTGATAAAAAAAATATCCATAGAATGGAATTATCCGTTCCTAATTACATTTTAAGTACATGTTTGAATGTTCTCGTAAGGGTACCAGATGTAATCATCCAAATTGCAATAATGGAATTAAACGCTCGGTTTATAAAGTGAAACTACACCATTAATGAACAAAATATGTTGAAACATAAATACTTACCTTCAATGTCGTATGATCGTATACCTCACGATAAATGACCTTGTAGAGCATCCCAGCCTATTGGCTATGGCTGCTCTGCCAGGTCTATTATCGCGAGCTATAAGATAGTGAAATGACTACTTATAGCTGCTGAGTATGCTTAATTTCTGTTTTATTTTGAGTCTTTATTTATTTAATTGCACTTTTAATGACTATGTATTCGTCAAAAGAGGCAAATATTTGACTAAGTGATGTTGATATAAGCTATATAAATAGTTCTAATGTTGTTTTATCAGAGAAAAATTTTTTTGCCCCTAAAATTCTTATTATATTTTAGGAAAATGCATCGAAAGCTATAAAAATTCATGAAAATATTATTTTTAAACAAGAATTTCCAATAAAACATCGTAAAAATATCGTAGAATATCATTTATGTGAAGTTCGTATTGCTACACCAATGTTTGTGTTTTTTTGTAATTTTTTGGAAAATTTACCCAACCCACTTTTAGATATGGCTACAGGGGTAAGCCAAAGACTAATTCTGTAAGCAAATATATTTCAGTAAACAACAGGTGTCTAGGCAATTTTTAAGTATAATGTCATTCATCAAAACATACCGTTGGTATTTTTTAGGATTTTTTTACTTTTCGAAAAAACTTATTTTTGTGATTTTTTGGCCGTTTTTTGTTATATTTATCAAAAATTACAAAAACACAAATTCGTTAAGTTGCATATTGATGTTTTAAGTGACAGTACAAATCGTCAGCTTTATTTAGATACCAAAATAATTGTTTTAGCTTAATAAATGTGTAAGTTATGGGGTATTTTAGGGGGCATGTGTGAAAAATGTACCGAATGACCTTTGACCTAGTTTATTTCAACCAATATCGCCTGCTAGAGGCGACTACCGGGCAAGCCGTACGTACCATGCCTTGAAGATATCATTGGGCATGGTAGTCGCCCATGTTCAGAGAATGCCTACGAAAGTCACATTTTTTGACTTTGTAGGCAGACTAATACATCTTAAAATGTTTTGTAATACAAAGGCACTACGATCTATACATGTTTGGAAATTTGATTTTGAGTTTATAAAATCATATCCAGTGAGCATAAATAAAAACTTGACACTCGGTTTTTTACAACTCAATGTTTAATATTAGATTAACAGCGACGCTTGATTGTTCTTTAAGACCACAAAACATTTGGCTTTTTGTAGATGTATGAAAACAAACCTGAACGGTAGAATATTACCCTATCCCCTCCAAAAACGAGAAAAATGGTGATCCAAAAACCTGTATGTGTTGTCAGTATCGAGTGTGGGTAGCTCTCGCATTTGTTACAGCCACAAAACCACTCATAATGGATCTCGGTATATTTATAAAACACCGGAGAAAATCCTCGAGCAAACCATAAGATACTCTCTTAAGAACAGAGCACATTCTCTCTTCATTCCATTATGATACAATGATGCTCTGTTCCCGCGGGGTCATTTCACGTCTAATCTCGGGGCCTTGGCGGGATTTCGGTATCCAATCGTTGGCTTTACACAACAAAACAATTTAAAAAGCTGATACAAACTTTCATTGGCTGACGCTTCAAATTACCGGCTTCAGCCAAAATTAGAAGCGAAGTAATGTATACGTAATCATACAAGATAAAACTGAATGATTTTGATTCGATTATTCAAATGTTACCGGCTTCAGCCAAAAATAGAAGCGACGTAATGTATACGTAATGATCATGCAAGATAAAACTGAATGATCTTGATTCGATAATTCAAATGATGTGCTATAATTAGATTATGACGAACAAATAGGCTGTTTGTGTACCAAATACGACAGAGGTCATATTTGATGGTTAATCAATAGACCTCTGCTTTGGAGAGTAACCATAAGACTGCCGATGCCCAACGTGTGTACCTCTCTGACGCATGCTTTTATAGCATGACCTTGTCAAGGCCTGCAACATACATTGTACATGAATCCTTCCGTCAGACAACCGATATGCGAATCGTAATTCGTCACTTAGGCTATTGAGTTGCATTGCTTTTGATTGAAATTGAGATGCCGCGTAGCCAATGTGACCGATTACACATTTGATACGGTTAACGCAAAATGAAACGAAAACTGATAGAAAATGCCCATCATGTGGTGTTCGAGCCCCAAGTCCAACTACTCGCAAACGGCCTCTGACTTTTTGTTCTGTAATTATGTACCAAGCGTATCTCTACTATTGGATGTTGCTGGCGTTCACGTTCTTTTAAGGTAGAGTACCAGTAATGTGACTATTTCGAAATTCACAAAACATCGCATTTTTTCGAGCGTCGTCGGTACGTAGCCGAACCTATTCGGGCGCGGCCGTTAACATTCGGCGGTGGAAAGTTCCACCGCCGAACGTTTTCGACGTGGCCGAGTAATTCCGTCGTCGCAAGAATCTCATTAGGGGTAGACTACCTTACCAATGCGTAGAACTCATATTTCACGTCCATACCTACGTGACGTCACAAGTTCTTCTCCCGGTCTCTGGCTACAGAGGACACCGTCTGATTAACACGAGTACTCTAACTTATTATTTGTGAAAGAAAATAACATGTGTTGATGCTTTTGCTTTACAACACAATCCTAGGGCGGTTCAACTTAAGACCTCATACAGGCAACAAAGTCGATGTTGATAAAAATAGACTTTTGTGTACGACCAAACACTGAAACAATTGAGGCAAAAGGAGAAAATGCTGATCAGCAATTTCTTTTTTGTCTCAATGTTTTCCAGAGCCTCCTTTACTAGAGACTTCAACAGCAAGTATTGTTTGGGATTGGTTTAGTTATAAACTGCTTGAAATATACATATATGCAGAGCAACAGCTAGGAGACATGTTGTGGGTACACATTTACATCATCTCTACGAGAATCCGAAGCGTTGAAAGAAAATTAATTGAAATATTGTATTTTGATAAGCCATTCACCCACTCTTATAGATCTGTAGCTATGTGTATGTAATTTCATGATGGTTGTCTATTATCGCATTCATTCAGTAGTAATCTATTGTCAGATCCTGTCCAGTCGGATTAAAATCCGGTGTTAACCCTTTCCCAAACGACACAATTTGGGGTGTTCCAATTTGAAAGCTTCTGCAGACGACACAATTGTTGTTTTTAAGGAAGAAAAATGTGTACAAAATAGCACAGAAAATATTGAGACAAAAGGAGAAACTGCCTCAATGTTTTCCCAAGCCTGTTCTATTAGGGACGTCAAAACCAGGTCTTGTTTGGGAAAGGGTTAAAATAGGGTTAATTCACGATTTTGAGGTCGTTAACATTCTCAGAGGCCCAAAAATGCGTTATCGCCTGAAAGCGAAGCTTGAAGGCGATAACCCATTTTGTGGGCCTCTGAGAATGTTAACGACCGAAAAAATGTGAATTGACGCTATTATTGCATAAAATATGAAGAATTTGCAAAGAAATGTAATAAAATAAGACGAATAACTAAGAAACTTTGTGAAAATTTAGCCACATTTACACCGACAGATACCATAGTTTTCCAGCATTCGACTCGACATATATCGAGTAAGTACGATATCCACTACACGGGCCGTAAGATTTTCATCGTGTAGCTATGTAGTCAAGTTTCATCGCATTTTTACTGATTATTGCCTAAAATGTGTGTTTTCAGTCTGTTATTGGCATTGTATAACCAGCAGAAAGCGGGCGGATATCCAGAGAAATCGTGCATTAATCGGCAGATTCACGTGCAATATCGGACCAGTTTTGCACTCAAATATCCTCGATCGGGGATTTGTTGTGAGTGCTTCAGAAAATTGAAAATAAAGCTGAAATTGTGTCATTTCCCTTTTCCGCGATGTAAATTCTTGTAAGACCCCATTTCCAGTTTACATTCCAATAAATAAACTAGGTCTCCCAGTGTAACCATATCTGATGACGTAATAATTTTAGTGACGTAGGTTTAATTCTTGGAATCAAAAAGTAAACAAACGGGCAGCTGACAGATTTTAAACTAAAAGTGTATTTCGTGGACATGGAAGGATAGAAATTAGAATTGAGTGGTTGTGGTCTAGGTCAAATGTGGTGGTAAGCCTATATGTTTCTTGTTCTTTCTTTTAGTTACTGCAATTTTTCCTTTACAACTTTGTTTTTTATTGAAATGAACGAATGTCTGAAACGAACCAGACGGTCCAGAGATCTACCTGGAAATTCCGACCTTTTAATTTATTACTCGCACTGAAATGAAGGTTAGAATATCCAGAGTATGTTTCCAAAAGAAAACTAAGTCGAATATTGTTAAGATTTCGCCTACCCAAATGAAGATTATGTCAGTAAAAATGCGATGAAAGGATGAGTGTCAATAAGGCCCTTTCCGTGACCCAACCCGATTTTCTTCATTTTCGCCACACATGACCACTAACATATTGACCTTATGCAGGCAAAGTATCAACTTGAACGGAGGCTTGGTTTGGAAGATATATTAAATCAAAGTGGGTGGGGTAAGTCACCCACTATACCATTAGATGGTAATCAATTTCTTATAAAGTTTTGTAAACAATTTATAACTTGAAAATTGCTGATGCAGTGAAATATATGTGTATTGCACTTCAAATACATGTTGTTGTTTATTCCATTTGATGCCATGTACAGGAGGAAAGGGGCATTAAACATGTTTATGATTTTTTAAGATTTTTGGATGGGCTAACTTTACGAAAAACCACAACAGGCTTTTATTTATTATTTTATTTAATTTATCTTTTTGATGGTGAATGAAGATATATTACCTTAACTTGTAATATGAAAATTTTCAAAATAGCTTTTTTATTTTCTGGATAATTTGCCCTTGATTTCTTGATAAAAATGTCAAAAAATATAAGAAGTACTATTTCGTTTCTAAACCAAATATTTCTGAATAAATCACCATAAAATACCAATATGAGGATGATATGAGCATTGTGTACACAAAAACATCAGATAAAGAGGTTGCAATTGTTATCTCAACAGAGTGGGTGGGGTAATATACTCCAAAATTACGCATGAAACAGACAGGACTTTTTCATAGTTAGAATTGCTTGTATAGCATTGTGTTACCGTTGTTATTGGCTCATCTGAGCACAGAATGTTCAAGTTTAGCTATTTTGATCGCTTTTTGTTGATTGTCTGTCTGTCTATCTGCCCATCTGTCCAGTGTTTATTTTTAATTTTGGGGGAAGGTGGTCAGGGCCCATAGGTAGGGGAAAATTTGCGTGTTAAACGCCCAAAAAGGGGAAATTTAAATACATGCTTATAATCTCAAATACAGTGTTATAAATGCATCTAACTTGCTTGTATATCATAATGAGACATTCAAACAACTATTTGAACTGTAAGATATATCTAGAATCTAAATATGTTTTGAATTTTTCTTTGCAACAGATAAATCTAGTTCCAGGAGGGGAAAATTTATCTGAAATGGGGGAAAAAAGTATATTCCACAGAGAGGGGAAAGGGGCCCAATAACGACCGGTTTTTTAGGAAAAAAAATCACTGCTGTCTGTTCTTAATTTGGTCTTTACACTCTAGCATCCGCAAATATAAGCCAATCTTGACCAAACTTTATCAAAACAAGTATAGTCATAAGTGCTCTTAGGAGTTTGATCATGGGCCGGATCAAACAAAAAGGTGCAGAGTTGTCTGCCTTTGCAGGTCAAAAATAGCTAGTTTTGACATTGTTTCTACTATAGCCTCTACATTTATTGTCCAATCAAGATGAAAATTAGTCACAATATTGGGTACCATATGTGCTCGAATGACATCGATTTTCAGTCTGATTGGATAAAAAATAACCATTTTCGACTTTGCTTTCACTCTAATTTTGTCTTATACAAGGGTGGATAACTTAGCAAGTCTTACCCTAATGGTGTTGAAATTCACACTTCTCCAAGTTCTTATAGTCACAAAGACTGTGTCAAAATTTCATTTTGAGTGGTCTATATTTTATGGTTTTTAAGAATAAAACAAAGTCAAAAACGGCACTTTTGTCAAATTGAAGGGCAGGCAACTCTTCAAATTGTTGTCCGATTGTGCTGAAATTCGAACTCATTCAAGGTCTTATAGTGACTAACATTGTGTCAAAGGTTTTTTCCTGATTGGTCCATATTTGTATTTGTTAGAGTAAAAAAAGTTGAAAACAGCAATTTTTTTCGAATTCAAGGGCACATAACTCGCGATTTTCAGATTCGATCAGACAGAAATTCAAATTCATTATAGCTCATAAAGTAACCACCCTTGTTCCTAATTTTCATCTTGATTGGTCGATAAATGTAGGGGCTAGAGTGGAAACAATGTCAAAACTAGCTACTTTTGACGTGCAAGGGCAGACAACTCTTGAGTTTTTATTTCAATCCGGCCCATATTCATACTCATAAGAGAACTTATGGCCATACTTGTTTTGATAAAGGTTGATCAAGATTGGCTTATATTTGCGGATGCTAGAGTGTAAAAACCAAATCAAGAACAGACAGATGGGCAGATAGACAGACAGACAATCAACAAAAAGCGATTGAAATAGCTCAATTTTAGCATTTTGTGCTCAGATGAGCTAAAAACAACGCTACCACACATTTAAGATGCTATACAAGCAATTCTGACTATGGAAAATTCCTGTCTGCTTCACGCCTAATTTTGGAGTATATTACCCCACCCACTCTGCTAAGATAACAATTGCAACCACTTTATCTGATGTTTTTGTGTCCATAAGGCTCATATCGTCTTCCAGGTTGTATTTTATGGTGATTTATACAGAAATATTTGGTTTAGAAACGAAATAGTATTTCTTTTAATTTTTGGCATTTTTATGAAGAAATCAAGGGCAAGTAATCCAGAAAATACAAAAGGCATTTTGAAAATTTTCATATTACAAATTACGGTAATATATCTTCATTCACCACCAAAAAGATTAATCAAATAAAATAATAAATAAAAGCCTGTTGTGGTTTTTCGTAAAGTTAGCCCATCCAAAAATCCTTAAAATTCATAAACATGTTTAGTGCCCCTTTTCTCCTGTACATGGCATCAAATGCACTAAACAACAACATGTATTTGAAGTGCTATACACATATATTTCACTGCATCAGCAATTTTCAAGTTATAAATTGTTAGTAAAACTTTATAAGAAATTGATTACCATCTAATGGCATAGTGGGTGACTTACCCCACCCACTTTGGTTTAATATATCTTCCAAACCAATCCTCCGTTCAAGTTGATACTTTGCCTACATAAGGTCAATATGTTAGTGGTCATGTGTGGCGAAAATGAAGAAAATCGGGTTGGGTCACGGAAAGGGCCTTATTGACACTCATCCTTTGACTACATAGCTACACGATGAAAATCTAGCGGCCCGTCTAGTGGATATCCTACTTACTCGATATATGTCGAGTCGAATGCCGGAAAACTCTGGTATCTGTCGGTGTAAATGTGGCTAAATTTTCACAAAGTTTTTTAGTTATTCGTCTTATTTTTTTATATTTCTTTGCAAATTATTCATATTTTATGCAATAATAGCGTCAATTCACGTTTTTTCGGTCGTTAACATTCTCAGAGGCCCACAAAATGGGTTATCGCCTTCGACCTCCGGTCTCAGGCGATAACGCATTTTTTGGGCCTCTGAGAATGTTAACGACCTCAAAAACGTGAATTAACCCTATAAAATCTTTATTTGGGTTGGCGAAATCGTAACAATATTCGACTAAGTTATTTCTTTTAATTTTTGGCATTCCTAAGTTTTCTTTTGGAAACATACTCTGGATATTCTAATGTTCATTTCAGTGCGAGTAATAAAACAAAAGCAGAGCTCCAGATAGGATGCGTATTTGCGTAAAATACGCATTGATTTGGTCTGAATACGCATTAACTTTCATAAAAATGTGAACAAATACGCATAGTCTAGGCGATTGGTGCAAAATATGACTGAAATTGCTCAGATAATGAAGAAAGCATGAAAGTTGGCACACATGTAGTTCAACATTTTATGAGGTGGAGCCAGTGCAAACAGTACATAGCTTAGCAACGGTTGCTATGCAAAAAGTTCTCCATAGCAACCGTCATATTACATGCACAAAAGCTGATTTTACTGAAGACTTTTCATGTATTTCAATATATACAGTTTTATTCTTTATGCCCAAATCACATTTGAGTAATGTTGATACACTCATCACAGCAACTGTTGCTATGCAACACATTTTCCTTAGCAACCAAGCATAGTTCTATGTCCGATGAGCATTTTCAGTAAAAATATTATACATATTTTAATAATATGCATATGCACTGATGATAACTTCTCCATTTTCTAGTAATGATGGTAACGAGTACCTTTTGGCTACTTAGCAACGGTTGCTATGCAGCACTTACTCCATAGCAACCATCATATTACATGCACAAAAATCTATTCTACTGAAAATTTTTAATGAAATTCAATATCTATAGCTTTATTCTTTATGCCTATATAACATTTGTGCAATTTCAAAACACACATTATAGCAACTGTGGCTAAACAACACTTTTTGAGCAATTTCAATACACATATCATAGCGACTGTTGCTAGGCAACACATTTTCCTTAGTAACCAATAATTATATTCCATGCTCGACAGTCCTTTTCAGTAACCATTTATTCATATTTTAGATATGTGATGCTTTACTTACATCAATTTGATAATTTCTTTACTATATTTCAAGTTTTCATTCCTTTTCTATCAACCCCTGTGTTTTAACCCATTCCTACACGTAGTGACACTTTTTGACTCCTCTCATGAAAAAATGCTTAGTTATACATACAATTGAAACAGTCTTCGGAGCTAGATGTACTACGTACATAAGCTACTTTAAGCTTCTATTGGCACTTTTTTTGTTTAGTTTATATCCATTTCTGTTTATTTCCAAACGAGATTAGAATTAAAGATGCAGTAAGTTTAACCTCACTTCTACCGACTCTATACAGCTGCGGAGACTGCGGCATTGACAACCAAGTGTCTTTCCACAAGGACAGAAAATAATTCTTCTGAAAGAACGAGTGGTTAAGTGTATCATGGTTTCGTCAATTCAATAACACCTTTAAAGAGGCAGAGGAAGGTGATAGGCCAACCCATGGCTTACAGTGAGATAAAGCCTACATGTCTGCCATCAGGCAATGTCTTTGTTCGCTTACTTCAGGTAATTTGATTTCTTCCTGCGATAATCTCAGTAAAGAGATGGCAAAAAGAATACAACTTGCTGAGTCATTTTGAAAAGCTGCATTCCAATGAAATATTCTGTGAATCTAACATGTTAGTCAGCTGTCTGGGTAGTTGATGGTGAAGAGCTTGACATGTCTTTATGGCCCGGTGATACCCCAGTCAGGGATAACAAAATGCCACCAGACAGGATATTTGTCAAGAGATTTTGATACAATCTTCAGGCAACCGCATGGCAGTCCTCCGGTGGCAGATCAATTTACTTTGTGGTAGTTCAAATTTTAGAGCAGGTCGAGCGCATGTTCAATGTTTATATAAACATTATAATTAAACTATGACTAGATTATTTTATGACCTTTATCTTATCACCCCTGCTCTGTCAGGGCCTTGTTGGTTGACAGAACGGTAACCGGATGGTACACGGAGGGCTTTCATGAAAATGTTTATCTCAAGATCGCCCGATGGCCGAAATGATTCCATCCCTCTACCGGACAGAAGAAATACGGAGCCTGGAAGGGTGTCGCTTGATTACAAATAATTGTCCTGTTAGCAAACGAAATTATTGACCGATTACCGGACAACATTCATTAAGTACTCCCTCTGTGAAAAGCAAAATGCAAATTCATTTTGACCACACAATTATCATGTTATATATATAATTGTAAAAAGTGAATTTATCTACATGTATTATATATATCCGTTCTAAAGTGAATATATATGGCAATAATATAGTTAAACAATCCCTTGAATTTTCTCTTTAACCAAGATAGATTTTAAACAAATTATTTTCATAGCACCTGATATTGTTTAAGATCAGATGCGTGCTTTGCGAAGCTGCAGAGCGATGAAAATATGGCTCTAACCGTAGCTACCGAGAGTATGGAGAAAATTCCTACAACATCCAGCTAATTCCTGTCGTTTTTATACGCCGCCGGAGGCGGACGTATATTGGCGTCATCTTCTCCGTCTGTCCGTCCGTCCATCCGTCCGTCCGTCCGTCCGTCCGTCCGTACGTCCGTCCACTTTTCTTGTCAACGCAACTCCTCCTAAGTTTCTGGCTGGATCTTCTTGAAACTTGGTCAATGTTATCACCTCAATTGGTAAATGTGCATGAAGGAAGGATTTTATGGTTCATCGATTTTTGCCTGAGTTATGCCCCTTAAAAACTTAGTCTCTGGGGCTTATTGAAATTGCAGCCTTGTCAACTCCTCCTAAGTTTCTGGCTGGATCTTAATGTCACTTGGTCAATATTATCACCTCAATTGGTAGATGTGCATGAAGGAAGGATTTTATGGTTCGTTGATTTTTGCCTGAGTTATGCCCCTTAAAAACTTAGTCTCTGGGGCTAATTGAAAGTGCAGCCTTGTCAACACAACTCCTCCTAAGTTTCTGGCTGGATCTTAATGAAACTTGGTCAATGTTATAACCTCAATTGGTAGATGTGCATGAAGGAAGTATTTTATGGTTCATTGATTTTTGGCCAGAGTTATGCCCCCTTCAATCTTAGTCTCTGGGGCTAATTGAAATTGCAGCCTTGTCAACGCAACTCCTCCTAAGTTTCTGGCTGGATCTTAATGTCACTTGGTCAATGTTATCACCTCAATTAGTAGATCTATGTGCATGTAGGAAGGATTTTATGGTTCATTGATTTTTTCTAGAGTTATGCCCCTTAAAACTTAGTCTCTGGGGCTGATTGAAATTGCAGCCTTGTCAACGCAACTCCTCCTAAGATTCTGACTGGACCCTAATGAAACTTGGTGGATGTTTAGATGTGCATGAAGTAAGGATTTTATGGTTCATTGATTTTTGGGCAGAGTTATGCCCCTTCAATCTTAGTCTCTGGGGCTTAATGATATTTCAGCCTCGTGAACGCAATTCCTTCCAGGTTTTTCACTGGATATTTATAAAAACCTTTTTGTGAACACAATTTTTTACATGTTTTTCAGTGAATATTTATAAATCCTTGTCAATGTCATTTTTTTTGACTCAAGTTTTATAAGTGGCGGCGTATATTGTGACCATGGTACTCTTGTTTACCTTCTTTGCGTCACACAAAATTCAAATTGGTTAAGTTATAACAACATATTTGACAATTGATTTTCTGGAACGGTCGTGTCAAATGATTTTCTGCCGGACGAGAAGTGTCATCCTCGGGCAGAAGGATATACTGAAGGCCAAGCTAATGAGGGGATCACGAGGACAATTCAATGTTTATATACATAGGCAGTCAGAGGTGTTCCATGAAATACACGATGAAGGTGAAAACATACTTGCACCTCGTATTAGAAGAAAATGTAGGGAAACATTGGTTCCATCTGTTCCCTATCCTATTGCTGTCCATTATCCGCCCAGTCGCTGAAGGATATCTACCAAAGAACCGTTCGTTGCCTTTCTGACCTTAATAATTCATTCAAAGCATTCATGAAATGATTGCTGCCGTGCCAATTTGATCTGTGACTGCGTGAGCAAAATGTCTTAAAATCGTAATATATCTAACTTGTATCACTAATTTATAGCTACACATCTGCCTTACAATCTTGAATTAATCAATATAGTACATGGTTCAGGATTCGATTTCATCTATTACCCTTTCTGTTGCTCTTTGAAGACACAGAATATGAGAGGCAAGGAAAGTCAATAAGTGTATCATATATAATGAGGTAAATGCATTGCCTAGCAACCATTTTAAAGTAATGTGCAGTTAACTTGCTACATACTTAGTAGAAAGTGAAGAAATTATCACCCGTAAAGCTGCCTATCTTTGAAATATTATGATTATTAACTAAAATGCTCATCTGACATAGACATTTGCTTGGTTGCTAAGGAAAATGTTTAGCATAGCAACAGTTGCTATGATGTGTGTATTGAAATTATCCAAATATGGTGTGTGCATGAAGAGTAAAGTTGATATTGAAATATAAATAAAGTCTTCAGAAGAATAAGCCTTTGTGCATGTAATATGACGGTTGCTATGGAAAAGTGCTGCATATCAACAGTTGCTAAGTATCCAAATTTACCATCATTACTAGAAAATGGAGAAGTAATCATCAATGCATACGCATATTAATAAAATATGTACAATTTTTTACTGAAAATGCCCATCGGACATAAAAATATGTTTAGTTGCTAAGGAAAATGTGTTGCATAGCAACAGTTGCTGTGATGAGTGTATCAAAATTACTCAAATGTGATTTGGGCATAAAGAATAAAGCTGTATATATTGAAATACATGAAAAGTCTTCAGTAAAATCAGCTTTTGTGCATGTAATATGACGGTTGCTATGGAGAAATTGTTGCATAGCAACCTTTGCTAAGCTATGTACTGTTCGCACTGGCTCCACCTCTTAAAATGTTGAGGACGATGTGAACTACATGTGTGCCAACTTTCATGCTTTCTTCATTTTCTGAGCAATTTTTACACCAATCGCCTTGACTAGCATTCAAAATAATGAAAACGCATTTGATAATTGCCAGTTAGCGTATCAAGATCGGAAAATGTCGAAAAAAACATACACTAGGAAATTCCAACAATTAACACAAACTTTTTGTCTGTAAGAAATAGGTTACGGCAGTCAGCTATCCGATATCTATTACGACTTTAATCAGCCAATCACAGTCTTGAACAAGCAAATTCGTTGAATTGATATCCCCCGCCGAATGTATTTTCATTGTCAATAAAGTAGCGCGGAAACGAATATAACTCTGTATGTATATGGCTTCAACAGAACGAATAAAACTCTGTATGTATATGGCTTCAACAGAACGAATATCACTCTGTATGTATATGGCTTCAACAGAACAAATATCACTCTGTATGTATATGGCTAAAACAGTCAGGGGCAGTAACTCTAAATTCGACGGTCGAACCGGGTAACCCCGACGATATGCGCATGTCCACTTTGTAGTGAAGCTGTGAGCCAAGTTTCATTGAAATCCGATCTATAGTTTTAGAGAAATAGCGCGGAAACGAATATCACTCTGTATGTATATGGCTTAAACAGTCAGGGGCAGTAACTCTAAATTTGGCGGTCGAACCGGGTAACCCCGACGATATGCGCATGTCCACTTTGTAGTGAAGCTGTGTGCCAAGTTTCATCGAAATCCGGTCTACAGTTTTCAAGAAATAGCGCGGAAACGAATATCACTCTGTATGTATATGGCTTAAACAGTCAGGGGCAGTAACTCTGAATTCGACGGTCAAATCCAGTAACCCCGATGATATGCGCAAGTCCTCATTGTAGTGAAGCTGTGAGCCAAGTTTCATTGAAATCCAGTCTATAATTTTCAAGAAATAGTGCGGAAACGAATATCACTCTGTATGTATATGGCTAAAACAGTCAGGGGCAGTAACTCTAAATTCGGCGGTCGAACCGAGTAACCCCGACGATATGCGCATGTCCACTTTGTAGTGAAGCTGTGTGCCAAGTTTCATCGAAATTCGGTCTATAGTTTTCAAGAAATAGCGCGGAAACGAATATCACTCTGTATGTATATGGCTTAAACAGTCAGGGGCAGTAACTCTAAATTCGAAAATCGAACCAGGAAACCCCGACGATATGCACATGTCCGCATTGTAGTAAAGCTGTGTGCCAAGTTTCATTGAAATCCGGTTTATAGTTTTCAAGAAATAGCGCGGAAACGAATATCACTCTGTATGTATATGGCTAAAACAGTCAGGGGCAGTAACTCTAAATTCGGCGGTCAAACCGAGTAACCCCGGCGATATGCGCATGTCCACTTTGTAGTGAAGCTGTGTGCCAAGTTTCATCGAAATCCGGTCTACAGTTTTCAAGAAATAGCGCGGAAACGAATATCACTCTGTATGTATATGGCTTAAACAGTCAGGGGCAGTAACTCTAAATTCGAAAATCGAACCGGGTAACCCCGACGATATGCGCATGTCCGCATTGTAGTAAAGCTGTGTGCAAAGTTTCATTGAAATCCGGTTTATAGTTTTCAAGAAATAGCGCGGAAACGAATATCACTCTGTATGTATATGGCTAAAACAGTCAGGGGCAGTAACTCTAAATTCGGCGGTCGAACCGAGTAACCTCGACGATATGCGCATGTCCACTTTGTAGTGAAGCTGTGTGCCAAGTTTCATCGAAATCCGGTCTATAGTTTCCAAGAAATAGCGCGGAAACAAATATCACTCTGTATGTATATGGCTAAAACAGTCAGGGGCAGTAACTCTAAATTTGGCGGTCGAACCGGGTAACCCCGACGATATGCGCATGTCCACTTTGTAGTGAAGCTTTGTGCCAAGTTTCATCGAAATCCGGTATACAGTTTTCAAGAAATAGCGCGGAAACGAATATCACTCTGTATGTATATGGCTTAAACAGTCAGGGGCAGTAACTCTGAATTCAATTAGTCCTTGGGCCAGGACCAGGAAAATGGGGTAAGTATTACCAGAAAAAAGGACAAAAGGACACCTATATATATTTGTAGATATACATCTGACGGATGTTTTTCAGTGATGATATCCGACATGAAGAGTAGCTAAATATGTTTTACCCTTACCTTTATACAGGTACCCTTCACGACGTGAATGACAATCTGGTTTGGGGTAAGGGAAAGGGAAAAATTAATAAAAAATATCAAATGAATGTTTAAATCTATTTATTTGAATCCATATGTATGAGCATGCATTTCACTACTTATGAATCATGATTTTTTGAATTATGTAATTATTATGACGTCATTACTCCTCTTCAAAATATGCTTTATGTGCAATCAAGTATAAGAACTGGCCGAAATATTCGAAAAAGTATTTTTCTATAATCATCATTTATTTCTAATGCAAGAAGACATGGTTTTTCATAAAGTACATTATCTTAGAAACATTTTGAGCGTTGTTTGCACTCTGGCCGTCGGGGCTTTTGGCTGTAACCCTTATCTTAAACCCTTAACCCTATCATTTTTTGCATTCAAATTTATAACACTTATTTGGTCATATTTCCATTGAATATTGACCTACAGGTGTCAAAATGGTATCAAATGAAAGCTTATGATTCGCTCTTTTGTTTGTAGTTATCTTCTTTAAATTATCTCATTTGCATATTCATGAATATTAATGATTTCCCTTAAAAATTCCTTTTTTTGCGAAAATTATGATAAATACTTTCCAAAACAAGGCGTTTCTTTTCAGGGGGAATTTTGAAAACATGATTTTTCTTAAAGAACATTTTATTAGAAACATTTTGAGCCTTGTTTACACTCTGGCGGTTGGGACTTTTTGCCATAACCCTTATCTAAACCCTTAGCCCCATCAAATTACTTATGTAAATTTTGAAAATGAATTCGGCCATATCTTCATTGAATATTTGCACACAGTTGTCAGAATGATATCAAATGAAAGCTTATGACTTATTCTTTCATTTTAGTTATGTTATGCAAATTAGCTCATTTGCATATTCATGAATTTTCCTAAAATTGCGATTTTCTACGGAAATTTGGTAAATACTTTCCAAAACGAGGCATTTCTGTGCAGGGGAATTACGTAAACATATTAAATCTTAAAGAAAATTCATATATCAAACATTTTGAGCGACGTTTGCACTTAATTTGGCCGTAGGGGCTTTGGGTCATAAACTTTATCTAAACCCTTAACCCTATAAAGTTGTTCAGTCATTTCAAAACGTTTTTGGTCATGTCTTGGTTGAATATTGACCTACAGATGTAAGAATGGTATCAAATGAAAGTTTATGACTTGCTCAATAATTTACCATAAATTTTATGCAAATTACCTTATTTGCATATTCGCGAATATTAATGACACTACTTAAAACTGTGACCCTTTTTGCGAATTAGGTTTTTGTTTGGTAAAAGTGTCATATCTCTGTTTTACTAACGCCATTACTCTAAAACTTTGCACATACCTCTATGACCATGGTACCAACCTCAAGACAGATATCTATTGCTCTAGCATTTAATGTCGAGCAAATTTTATCTTTTTGTTGCCTAGAAATTCTTCATCAAACTTTAATGAGCATCTTTCAAACATCTGTCACAAATAAGTTTGTTTCTGTCATAACTATTGCTTTCAAACTTGGCATTTGCTCTTGCTTCTAAGATCAGCATCTGTTATGTTATCTAGTAACAGTTAATGTTCATTCGTTTGGGCATATTCACTCATTTTCATGCAAGATTCAATCATTTTTTAGCATCCGTAATTTTGCATCTTACTGTAAATCTGCTTAAACATAAGGGCTAAACAACCCTTTTGAACGTAAAATAATACACCCTAAATCCAACATCAAATAGAAAATAATGTCCCTAAAGTTTAGGAAAACACTGATACAGTAAACTGAATACATTATTATAAATAATTGTTAAATATTTTAACAGTCTTTCTTTGCACAATTTAAACTAATGAATGAATGATTATGATGATGAACAGAACTGATACGATGGTTCAAATAATCTCGTTTGATACTTTTAGAATTCAAAGTAGAATCAAAACACATGGATTAACAAAAAGGGCAACTGCAATACATGTATATTAAAAGTTTATTGATATCGTTTAAAATTAAGGTCGTATACATGTATAGCAGATTCTTTAGGGGATAGCTAGATATATGACAGAAGGTATAAATTTTGCAATTATAGTGTTTTCATTATTATTATACAGCGTTCTTTGGATGATATGTGCGCTTCCGAGGAGTATGATCTTCTGCAGTTCCTCGATCACTGGTGCACTAGGGATTTGTTTGAATATTTTGTCAAGTCCCTTCTTAATGAGACCAAGTGCACCTACAACGATTTATACAGTTGTCGTCTCCATACCCCACATTCTGGCTACTTCTATCTCAAGGTCTTTGTATTTTGATAGTTCCTCAAGTGCCTCGACGGAGACATTTCTTTCAGAAGGAACCGTCATGTCAATCATGATGAACGTCTTGTCCAATTTGTTCTTGGTGATGATGTCTGGTCTGTTAGCCTTGATCTCTGTATCATTATTCACTGACATGTCCCTCTACGACAGTTTTTGGTTGATGTTCATACAATTTTTTGTTTGCTGGGAGTCCAAATTGCTTGCAGATTTTCTAACGAATGTACCCTGCTGCTATGTCATGTCTTTGAATGTACTATGTTGGTACTAATGTTGGACAGCCCGAGACAATTCCATCATATTGGTTGCATAGTCTACACTTTGGATCTGTACCATCTTTGATGATCTTGTTGTGATATGCTCTTGTAGCCAAACTCTGATCTTGTGCTGCTATCACCATTCCCTCTGTTTCTGCATTGAGACCTGCACTAGAGAGCCACTTATGTGTCTGATCTTGGTCAACATCTGGTTTGTCAAACCTTACGGGTATTGCCCATGCATTGGTTTGGCTTTCCATGTTTGTGTCATCCCCTTTTGGGCATTTGCCTTTGTCCGTCTTGTTCTTTTGGCATACTCTGTGACGGATTCTTCTCCATTTCTTGTCGTTTGTGCAATGTTCAGTTCTTGAATGAATTTTCTGGCTTGCTCTGAGATTGAGTAAAGTTTCTTGTTACGTTCATGTTCCCGGATCAGATGTAGCAGATTGTCTTGTGTTGTCTCCAAATACGCGTTTATGCCATCTCGATCTATGAGAGGCCCCTACCACCGATCTTTCGTGGTAGGTACAATCTTTCAACGTCAACCTTTGGGTGGTGCATTCTTTCTGTTGTTAGTAACTGTCTGGTCTTTGTGTCAAGTTTTCCTTTTTTTCTCGCATTTGCCAGTTTATGAATATATATTGAATTGTATGTGACAACAGGAACTGCCAGGGTGTTTATGGCTTCATTCTTATCTGCAGCTTTTAGCTTACTCTTGATGGCAAGCCTTAACTCTTCTGTAATACTCTTTTCTGATCTTTTCCCTCATTGCTGCATGTTGAATTCCGTCACCTTCATTAACACAAGGTATTTGTATTTAGAGTCTTGGTCTAGTTTCTTGATGATGTTGTCTCTTTCTAGCTGTATGTCAGATGTTGATGTTAGTTTTCCTTTTTTGAATGTGGCTTTTAGACACTTGTCCAGTTCAAATTGCATACATATGTCATCTATAAAGACCTTTACTGTCTCGAGCAGTTGTTTTTGCTGGTGATCGTTCTTGGCAAAGGTATTTAGGACATCCGTGTCCAGTGTCATTCAGCTTGTTATTGAGAGGGGCAAGAAACAAACAGAAGTGGAAGGGTGATAGTTATGCGACTTTGCATGCAGATGGTTAAGTCTTGAACTTCTTTGGCCTTGGTTGGAAACCTTCCGGATGAGGACTCCTACCACGCCCATTTATTTGGGACCATAACCTTTGACCTAGTTACCCTGACCTTTGAGTTTGACCTACTTTTAAAAAACTTTAAAGGGCTTACAACAGGAATTTATCCTTAACCCCAAAAGGCTGTCAAAAACACTGTGTACTGAGTCCGCCGTCTCTTTTTTGTCTCCTTTCAGATCTACATGCAGTTTACCCATAATTGTCCATAATTTGCCAACGAGGTAATAATTAATTTATTTGTGTTATTTTACCTTTTGAATTACGGTATAAAACACACATCACATTTACATTGCAACTAGAAATGTCTCATTTCAGCAATCTAATCACGCAGGAGCATATTGTTTTACTCTTTTCTGTCTGTCTGTCTGTCTGTCCGTCCATCTGTCTGTATGAAAACTTAAAACTGGCCTTTTCTCCAAAAATATTTGACATACAAAGCTATAATTTTGTATGTAACATTCTTTTGAACAATGATATTTATCTGTTCATGCAATATCAATATGCCCTTCCTCAAGGTCATTCATTAACCCTTATCAATCCTTACCTCGAAAACTTAGCATAAAAACTTAACATTGCCATTCCTTGGGCATTTGTGTTTCACGATCTTGTTATTAAGTTCTTATTAATATTCATAAGCATACTAATTAGCTTTGTGTAAGAGATGTCTTAACAAAATAATATTTCAAAACTAAAATGTATGTTTTATTACTATAATAGTTTTAAAATGTTTTTTGCGATTAGTTGAAGCTAATGCTGAAACTTCTATAAGAAGACAGTTGCCATGGAAACAAGAAGGTTGTTAAAGTTTGCTTATCCGGCACTTTGAAATGGAACAACAGTCAGAATTCATTAACAGGTTCAAGAAAATACAGAGGGTTTTCATTTTTGGCTTATGACATAATAATGCCGTACTCCATATTTAAAAGCGTGTAATTTGCTCGGCTTATTACCTCCCTTTATGGATATACCTGTTGTGATTTTTTCCATATACATGCTGTGTAGGACAAATTATTCAACATGAATTGTATTTCTATGCATCTGGTTTATATATGCAGTGTATGCTTAGTATAGAAAGCAGTAAAGCCACATTATTTTAAACATTTCAAAACCTTACACTGAATTTCAACTATCCAAACCCTATCAATTTTCAAATGCACATTCTGAGGTATAGCTACTCTGCAGAGTGGATATCATTGCATTTTTGTTCTTCCTTTGGATAGGTCTTTCAAGATATATAGGTGTCCCTTTGTCCATTTTAGTGGTAACTCCAACCATATCTGGCCCAAGGACTAAATGGTCGAACCAGGTAACCCCGACAATATGCGCATGTCCTCTTTGTAGTGAAGCTGTGTGCAAAGTTTCATTGAAATCCGGTCTATAATTTCCAAGAAATAGCGCGGAAACGAATGTCGGACGGACGGACGGACGGACGGAAGGACGGACGGACATGGCAAAAACAATATCCCCCCCGAAAATTTTTTTTCGGCGGGGGATAATAATTGGGGAATAACAATTACGTCACCACTGTGACCAGCCGAGCGACAATCGGCTATTCCGTAGATCTACCGAATGATGCCGAGTGTTGTATTTGTTTGAATTTCAATCAATCGGTTATCTCCGTGAAAGCAAATCGTTACCCGATTTAACAGACCATTGCGTCAATCCGTAAATCGTAAATGACAACTCGAAGGTGTTTGTTTTCGTTTCAAACCGGCAAACGAGTAAATCCACTGCTGAGCAGATCGTAACTTTAGGCGATTTTTGCCGATATTCGTCCTGAAGTGGCACTACAGGCAAATATAGCACACAATGGTAATCTTGTTCAGAAAAAAACCTCGATGGTCAGAAACATACCGCGGTTAGATGGCCTCGAACCCGAAAATGAAAGTGGGTCGTTCCGGTCGGGTGTTCCTGTTTATTTTAGTCCTTTCCCGAACAAGAACGTAAATACGCCCTGCCTCAAAAAATCATCTGGAAATACGCATTGGAAAAAATTCTGAGGGGTAAATACCCCTTGCCTCAAAATATTATCTGGAGCTCTGCAAAAGGTCGGAACTTCCGAGGTAGATCTCTAGTTCGTTTGAGGCATTCGTTCATTTCAATAAAAAAACACCACATTTGACCTAGACAACAACCACTCAATTCTAATTTCTATCCTTGCATGTCCACGAAATCAACTTTTAGTTTAAAATCTTTCAGCTGTCCGTTTGTTTACTTTTTTATTCCAAGAATTATTAAACCTACGTCACTATATTACGTCATCAGATATGGTTACACTGGGAGAACTAGTTTACTATTTACTGGGGTGTAAACTGGAAATATATGGGGTCTTACAAGAATTTACATCGCGGAAAAGGGAAATGACAAAAAATCGGCTTTATTTTCAATTTTCTGAATCACTCACAACAAATCCCGGATCGAGGATATTTGAGTGCAAAACAAGTCCGATAATGCACGCGAATTTACTGAATTAACGACCGTTTTTTCACGATATCGGACTGATTTCTGCTCGATATCCAATGCCAATAACAGACTGAAAACACACATTTTAGGCAATAATTAACATTAATGCATAAAATGTGTGTTTTCAGGCCGTTATCAGCATTGATTAACGAGAAGAAATCGGGCGGATATCCTGAGAAATCGTGCATTAATCGGTAGATTCACGTGCGATATCGGATCGGTTTGCGCTCAATTATCCTCGATTTGAAAATTCAAAATAAACAACTCCCCTTTTCCCACAAAATTCCCAACGTCTTAAATAAGAGACGTTCGCCCTTGGCGCCAAATAACGACGTCACGTCGTTTTTCTGACGTCAAGCATAACAGAAACATTTCGGAAGATTTATCAGAACAAAACAACAATGGCGGACATTTTTGCTCTCACCTCGGTTCGTTTTTTCGCACGTATCAATAGGTTTGGGGTAAGAAACTATCGGAATTTTATGTTTTTTATGCATTAATAGCGACAATTCACGTATTTGTCGGTCGTTTACATTCGCAGAGGCCCTAGAAATACGTAAACGACCCTCGTACTTCGCGCTCGGGCGTTAACGTATTTCTTGGGCCTCTGCTAATGTTAACGACCTCAAAAACGTGAATTAACCCTATAGTAACATGTGACAGGCACCAATAAGGAGTCTCTTCAGTGACCACAAGAAAACCAAAATCGGCTATTTCTTACTTTAACCAATCAAAAATCTTAGTATACGAGGGTTGATTGATAAGTAGTGAGCCTCACATAGAAAGGTTTGAATTGTAACTGTCAAACGATTTTATTTTTTAACACAATCCCTTCTTTGTCCATACACTTTTGCCAGCGGTATTTTAAGGCGTCAATGCCACTTTGGTAGAACTCCTTCTCCTGATCGTTCAAAAAGGCCTCCACTGAATGTATGACGTCATCATTTGACTGAAAGTGGGTACCAGCAATAGCTCTTTTCAACTGTGGAAACAGGTGAACGTCTGATGGAGCAAGATCAGGTGAATAATGCGGGTGTTCTACTAGTCCAAACCAACAGTCATTGATGGCATCAATGGCGTTTGAGCTTGATGGTTTCTTTCAGTTGCCTTAAAAGTGTTGCCTGATACTGTCCATTAATTGTTCGGTCCTTTTGTAGATAATCTACCATCAAGATGCCATCAACATCCCATAAAACCGAAGCCATAACCTTTCCTGCTGATGGGACAGCCTTTGCCATTTTGGGTGGGGGCGAGCCAGGGTGCTTCCATTGTTTGGACTGTTGTTTTGACTCTGGGGTGAAGTGATGTACCCAAGGTTAATCCATAATCACACACCTCTGCAGAAAGTTATTTGGGTCTGCCTCTAAAAGACTCAGATTAGCACGTAACAAAGTGCGCCTATTGAGCTTCTGGTCAATTGTCAGAAGCCTTGGTACCCAGCGATCAGAGAGCTTTTTCATGGAGTGACCCTTTCACTGGCTGTAACCATCCTGTCAGTCATAACAATATCATGGACTTTATTGACCATTTCTGGTGTTGCAACGGTGACAGGCCTTCCAGGGCGGACGTCGTCCTCAAGACTCTGCCTACCACGCTTGAACTCCCCTACTCATATCTTTACTGTAGCATACAAAGGGGCATCATCCCCTAGTGTTGAAACCATATTTGCATGGACGGCCTTCGAAGTTGGACCTTTTTTATACAGATATTGAATCACTGCTCTTTCAGCAACCTTGTCCATGTTGCAAAAGCCACCTGTCCGGTTTACTTTAGAGTGCTACCACTTCAACATAAACTGACCAAATGACACCTTTATATAGCCAGAGAATACAGGGGCTAGAATAGACATCCTACTTGATCCCTTCTACGAGAGGCTCACTACTTACCAATCAACCCCCGTATATGATTTTTTGTGACAAGTGCATGCAAACACATGGTTCTCTCCTGAAATGTAATGTCATCGTTGCCTATTTTTCGGTTTTATTCGCTTTCAGATTCTTGAAACCGATTTGGTTGAGCAGAAAAAAAGGTCATTTAATATGATCCCTTACGCATGCCTGTCAGTTGTTACTGTAAAATAACACTAGATTTTATGAGATTGAGATCCTGTCCTGTATATGATAAAAATTTGTTCTCTCTTCAGAACACCCAACCAATGTGTCTTGTGAGCTGTTTGTAGAAAACTTTGACTCAATCAGCGAAGCTACTATGGTAGGTTACCATTGTCACTATTTTGCTTTCATTTAACACATTCCCACACCATGATACCTTTTGAAGCCAAACAAGAAAAAAAATGTGGCAAACATTGTGGAAAAATGAAGAAATTTCTTTTGAAAAGCAATTTCTTCATTTCTCAAAAAGTTTTCTACACAAAAAGACAAAATAAATGTAAAATTTCATTCACTTGAAGTTGTCGTCTGCAACATCTTTGACTTTGAACAAGTCTAAAATTCTGTCATTTGATAATGTATCAATATAATCAATATCTATTTGCATAATAGTTTTATGTAATTTACAAAGCATTTTACCCGCCTTATATTTCTTTGATTTTGTCTGACCATTTTTTTATTACATCTAAGTAATCAAGTGTGTAAAATACCCAACCTTACTATACCATCGTCTTTAGTGTGCAAATCGTCCGAGAAATGCGAACGTCTATTGCGAATGATGGAATGAACCTTGTAAATAAATCATTGTTTCTTCCACGAATATAAAGCTGCGACAATTCGGCAAAGTCTGTTAGCTGAGTGTCTTTAGAACATTTTGACGCAGTAGGGTCATTGTATTTACAAATTCAATGTCATTCTATAACTAAATGCTGTCTTTTGTTTATGGCCTCCCTCTTATACATTATGTCCAAAACGAGTCCATTCAGTTTTCGCATTCCTATATATATTCGACATTTCAGGACTTTACAGTGACGTTGTTACTGCACGTTAGTTGGCATGACGACAGGTTTGCTAAGTTTGATTTCGTCAACTTAGAGGAAGGTTATATCGAAATAGATTCAAAAAACATGGACAAACTATGGGTGCCCGATCTTTACTTTCCTAACGAGAAACATGCCTATTATCACAATGTGCTCATGCCAAACAAAATGCTGCGAATACACGAAGGAGGTCATGTTGAATATTCCGCAAGGTTTGTATTATTTTGTTCTTGAGCTGTTGGGTCAATCTTCGAATGTGATTCGACAGCATTTTCGTCGTTTCTCTTTGAACTTTCTTTACTACACTGTATGATTCAGTTTCACAAGTTGCATTGACTTAGTAATATCATTTTAAATATCGAGCCGTACATCATGTTTAAAATTTGAACAATCTTAACTGTAAGTTATTCGTTTTGGGAAAAGGTTGCAAAATGTAATACAGAATTTATTTTATGTACATCGATGCTGATATCATTCGTTGTCTGTTTTAGAGTTCTTATCTTTTATCCCATTACCATAAAATTGTCATAAAAGATATACCCGGGATAGACTTCAAAACGATGAAGGCTAGATTTAATAGTCATTCAATTCTCTCTGTTTATAAATAGAATATATGGGTTGAATCTGAAAAGATTCGCACTTTTAGACCAAGACTCAATTTACTTTCGTCTCTCAATGACTCGTGCTTTTCGTTGCGTTTCTGTGACCTTTCAAAATTATGATGTGGTTCTGAAGTCGCTATTAATAGAAGAAGCCACTGGTATGACACTGAGACAAAAGAATAAGATGCTAATTATGAGCGGCATTTTCTCCTTTTGTCTCAATATGTTTTTATAATATATCTTCGGTATCATGAAACGCATTTTATATCCACAGGTTAACGCTAACGCTTGGCTGTCCAATGGACTTCAAGAACTATCCCTTCGATCAACAACATTGTAAAATACAATTAGAAAGTTGTAAGTTTTATCTAATTATTTTTTTAGTTTTCAGTGTTCAAGAAAAGGGCAAAATAGTGGCATATTGTGCAATTTCTCAGCTAGTTCTCTTTTATAGGAAAATTCTACTTGTAATGGTGCGATTCAACACTTTAACTTTTCATCATAGCATTCCAAACTTGTATTACATAGCCTATTTCTATGAATTGGGATCCGTCTCACATAAAGATGGCATTTGGACTTTTTATAAATCATCCACCTAATCAGTGACTAGGATCGAGACGATTCGATCTAAGATGGATATTCTCTAGACTATTTAAAGACGTAAAAAGCTAGCCGTGTTGGCAAAAATTAGCTGTGGCACACTATTCTTATATAGGTTTTGTTTCTAGTTAAGAAACGAGTCTTACCGTTTGCGTTAATTGTGATTTGTTCATGCATAGATTCCTACAATGAAGGCAACATTTTGCTACAATGGGCGAGTCGTAATGGTTCCAGCAAAGCAATCCATTTAGATGACGAGGTATCGTTACCACAGTTCGAGATCATCAGGATTCGAACCAGCGAGTCCAGCAGACTCAGGAGAGGGCTTGGTAAGATGTTTTCTCTCTATCTTTTTGTAAGTGTCCGAAAAAATCATCATTCTTGTGGATTTTAAGACAAATGTGGATTAGACCCATCCTGCGCCTATGCGCTGTCTGATAAAAATCAATGGGGGTTTCTGTTAGCGTCTGCACAGACCGTGGCAAATGTAAGACTGCAGTATTAATCCGAATCAGATTGCATTTTGTTTACATACTGATATCAATCAATGTTGATCTCAGTCATAAGGGCCCTCATTAGGACCCAGCTAATGAATTTCTTACAGACACATCGTAGCTGCCGATCAAAATATATATGTAAATGCAGCCTGCGACTGGTATAATTCACCGCTCTTCAACGCCAAAACCATTGTCGCTATATACAAACTCTAAATATAGATTTCATTAATGAAGATTTGTGGCAATAAGTACTTAGGTTTAAGATTTAGAATGAAAAAGTGAATCTTACAATAATGTACGATTATGTAAACTCAGGGTCGCAAGCAAGTTCTTGTCAAATTATTTTAATCGTTTGGGGATACCAGCAACAGTTTAAGGATTATAAATTCATCAAAGAGGAACAATTTTCAGACTATTTGTCTTTGTAAAACGCCTTCTTCTCCGAGAATAAATTGATAATCCGTCTATCATAGAATCTGTTTGCGCGGAATTGAGTTCATAAAACAACACAATGTGTGTAAGATAATCGAAGATTTGTGACAAATGAACAAACTGCATAAGTAAATGCTCTCTTGTTTCTGTGATTGGGTTTACAAAACCATGTCAAAGTTTGTTTATGAGTGGTTTTAATCAAAAACACTTTCCCAAACAATGATACATTATAACGTACATAGCCGACAAATTTAGAAAGCGTTGAAAGAAAAGTAGAAAATGCTGATGGTCAGCATTTTCTACTTTTCTTTAAGCGCTTTCCCTACTAAAGTATAGTCCACTTCGCACATATACAAACATTTATTTTTCATCTTCGTCAATTTATGATAAAAGTTTGTCCAAATTTGTACTTTCGAAGAAAATTGAATTTCTAAGAAAAAGTATGGTTCCTAAAGCAATGTCCTGTCAGACAATTTTAATCATATGGGGAAAGCAGCAAAGGTTTCATGGTTATAAATTCATCAAAGAGGGCAATTTTCCGACTCTCTGTCTGTGATGTCTTTGTAAAACGCCTTCTTCTCCGAGAATAATTTGATAATCCGTCTATTATAGAAACTGTTATCGCGAAATTGAGTTCATAAAACATCACAATTTGTAAGATAATCAAAGGGTTTGTGACAAATGAACAAACTGCATATTAAGTAAATGCTCTCTTGTTTCTTTGATTTGGTATAAAAAACAAATCAAAGTTTGTTGATCAGTGGTTTTAATCAAAAATACTTTCCCAAACAATGATACATTATAACGTACATAGCAATGACAAGTTTAGAAAGGGTTAAAAGAAAAGTAGAAAATGCTGATGAACAGCATTTTCTACTTTTCTTTAAACGCTCTCCGTATCAACATTTAGTCCATTTCACACATATAGAAACATTTATTTCATCTTCGTCGCGTTACGATAAAAGTTAGACCAAATTGACCTGTCGAAGAAAATTAAATTTCTAAGATAAAGTATGGTTTGAAAGGCAATTTCTTGTCAAGCAATTTTAATTATATGGGGATACCAGCGAAAGTTTTGGACAATAAAATCATTGATCAACGTAGAACAATTTTCAGACTATTTGTCTGTGAAGTCTTTGTAAAACGCCTTCTTCTCCGAGAATAATTTGATAATCCGTCTATTATAGAATCTGTTTGCGCGGAATTGAGTTCATAAAACATCACAATGTGTGAGATAATCGGAAATTTTGTGACAAATGAACAAACTGCATAAGAAAACGATCTCTTTTTTTCTGTAATTGAATTTAAAATACATTTTGTAACTAGTCAAAGGTTTTTTGCAGTGATTTTGACCATGCATCTCTTGCCCATTCAATGTGACATTATAACGTAGCTAGCAAAGAAAGATTTGGGAAGCCTAGAAAGAAAAGTAGAAAATGCTGATGACCAGCATTTTCTACTTTTCTTTAAACGCTTTCCCTACTAAAATACAGTCCATTTCGCACATATGCGAACAACTATTTTTCCTTGATGGTCTTCTTAGAATTAGGGTCAGTCCATTTGACCTTTCAAGGAAATTGGGTTTCAAACATAAAGTATGGTTCGAAAAGCTATTCCTGTCAAGCAATTTCAATGGCATGTGGATATCAGCAAGAGTTTCGGGTTTATAAATTCATACAAAGGGAACAATTTTCAGACTTTTTGTCTGTGATGTCTTCTTCTCCGAGAATAATTTGATAATCCGTCTATTATATAATCTGTTTTCGCGAAATTGCTTTCATAAAACATCACAATGTGTAAGATAATCGAAGATTTTGTGACAAATGAACAAACTGCATCACAAAATGTCCGATATTACGTTCTGATTGGTTTTTAATTTGGTGTTTAACAAAAGGCCAAATCTCACTTATAAAAATTATTTTGACAAGCAAATAATGTATTTTGCATTATTGAGATATCATTCTTCCTCCCGACATTTTCGGTTGTTGTAACATGGCAGGTGTCATTTTTGAAAATTGCCCTGGAATCAGCAGAATACAAACTTTTAACTCATAACTTAAGGACAGATCCTCCATTTATTTCCCACGGTAAGAATTTTTTTATTTTTTCTGTACTGATATTTAAATATATGAGAAGTAAAAAATTGGCTTAAAAACTATAGGTCACCAAGCGAATTAAAAAGTTATTGAATATCAAGGGAGACTACTCTTGTCTATAATTGCAAAAATGAGGTGTCACCTAAATACCCACAAAAAAGGTGTTCGAAATGACTAGGATTACATAAATAAGTCTTTATTGTGTTTAATATGTTTTATTCTGTCTAAATAAGTATCAATTTGGGAAAATGTAGTGATGATTTTGAAATTTTTAGTAAAACATTCTTTCTAAAGTAGCTGAAATTGCTCTTTTTTCGCAACGTTTCTGATAATAAAAAATATTCCAGCGGTAAGAATTTTTTCTTTTTTGGTATAGACATAGTGCTTGGTCATACCTACAAAAACAAAAAAAGAAAAATATATCAAACCAAGCGTTTTTCTTAGTTATAAGTAAAATTTGGTTTACTTTTTACAGCTCTGTCCGAAATTGTTTCACTACTTTTATTCATTTTCTTCCTTATTACCAGCTCTAGATAATAAAAAGTGTCATCTTTTGTGTCCATCTGAAGCGGACTATCTCAAAAAGACACCACGTTGCTTTTGTTGCTCCGTTTCCTATCGCTAACGCCACATTTTGAACGCGTTACAGAAAGCGAAATGTACCATCCGAGTACTATTACACTTTAATTGACCAAACAGAGAAAATTGAAATAACCGAAAAGGGTCTTGTCATTTATCAACCAAACATTAACTAAATGTAAGAAATACATTTGCTGAAAAAGGCCAATTACTAAAACAGCTTTATTTCGTTATTTAGGATATGCGCAGTAAGTTGCGCAGTAACAATTGGAGGATCTGTCCTTAAACAGTGTAAGCTTGCTTATTGAAATAATAGTAACGACAATTAAATCATATATTCTGTCTTTAGCTGCTCGAAACATGACAAGTTTCAATTTCTGAAAAGTATCTTGAAATCAGAAGAGTACTGACTAAACAGCCAGCTAGAATACCTGATAAGCCATCACTTATGAAGTTATTATTTTATCATTTTTCACAAATGTTATAAAGTGACGGGATTTCTGCTGTTGTTGCTAGCGAAAGGTCAGCACATAATAAACCGACAACTTGTGTTTGTATCTGAACTTTCCACAAATTTATTTTTTACAATATTTCTTCCAAAATTATATTTTACAAGCAATTAGCATGGACAATAATTATGTTTGCACTATCAGATAGATCGTTTATTGTGTAATCATTGTATTGGACTTATTTTACACGACCGAATCATTATTAAAATGTCAAATTGTGTACTATAGTATGATATAAACTCCCATTTTGAAGTGGGTCCGACAAATTGTCTGGAATCATTGTGAAGAATCTGATAGAGCTTCGGTGCATCTAGTATCGATCCACAACTTAAATGTTTGGCTGTGTATTTAAATGTTGACACGTCATGGTGAAATGCTATATTGCTTAAAAGTTTTATTCTATCTTTTGTTAATTTTGAAAATTTGGCATTTGGAAGTTGAGTTCCATTATAATGTCAACAGAACTTTGTCAGATTTCCAGAGGCCATGAAAACGTTGACGTTGGCATCAATTTAACATTGGAAAATAAACATTTGATCATAAATCACATTACATGTACCAAACATGCGATAACACGCAATTCTGAATTTAAAGCGACAAAGTTTTCAACCGTACTTTCTGTTTCAGTTTTGAAAGACGCACATACCAGTACGTCAAAGTAATTGTTCTTACATTTATTAGTTAGCTTAGAAAAAGAATTATATTTGATACGTGTATTATTATTAAAATCTTCTTCTGAAAACTTACAGTTTAAAATACTTTATATTATGACATCGTGGTTGCATTTAACATAAAAAGTAATCCTCTGTATACATCAAAGTATTCCTTGTATGTAATTTGTATACTCTCCAAAAGATATGTAGATTAATCAAGTTTTGTGAATATTTATCGGTGATTTACATTTTTAAATGATATCAGTCTCCCTTTTCCGAAGCTCTGGATTCCCAGGGGTATATTTTGAAGTGGCTTGTCGAATATCTATATCGACGTGAATAGGTTTAATCAACACTTTCTTATATATTACCAGACCGTGACTTAACAAGTCTTCGATTTGATTCTAAACTATTGTAACTACAGCTTTTCAAAGCTGTAGTTACAATAGTCTGGAATCCAATTGATGAAAGAACTTAATTTCGGCCTGTTGGTGCAAAACTATACTCGAGTTCTTATGAATACATACGTACTTAAGACGATTTTGCAACAAGCATCGATTACTTCACCAACAATAATGTAATAGGCTTATATATAACTGTTTCTAATCTTTGGATATGTCATTTATCAATATGTACGAGAAGGGTACGAATGAAATAGGGACGATAGGTTCTCATTATTCCACGACAATAGAATGGTTTTGTTGTGGAAATTCAATCTTTCCGCATGGTTATAAAGTAGATTTTAGAATCTAGATTAATCTAATTCTTTTCTACAAATCCAATTTGTCATGTACGTAATAGACACACTTTCGAAATACGAGTATTCAAATGAAAAATGGCCTCCATTTTGGTACAGTAATACAAATACGTAAATGAATTATGTGGAAACAGATTTACGCAATATCCTTCTGTTGTTTGTGTTCTGAAATGCCTTCGCTTTAGTTGTGGGCACAATGGCTTTGTGCAACAATCAAGAAAAGTACAAGAAAAATGGAGAAAGTGCTTATTTAGAGTATTTACACGTACAGAAACTAGCACAGTGCTAAATGATTGCTCTCCAAAAACGGCAAATTACCGGAGTGGACAAAATGCGACAGTGTTACAGACGACAAAGTATGCATAACTTTTAAAATCATGTAAAGAAGATATGTATTAATATTGTGACACAGAAAGCATTCAGAAAGATTACGAAGAGTCTGACTATCAACAATGCAAGACGATCACACCAAAAATGGTCTGGAAAATGATTAGATAATTAATTTACATATATATGTCGAAAATAATCAATCAGAACCGATTATTCATATCACTATTTTGACAATATTGTCTAAACATTGGACGATATGCCTTGTTTTGTACATGTAAACGAACTTGTAAAATTAAGGTACGAAATTTCTAGGGTACGAATCATTTTCGGAGACCGGAAGTTGTAAGGATTGAGTTTTCGGTTCGGCGCAGAACTTCGGCTGTTCGGTGCCGAACAGGTATTCAAATAAAAACAGCCTAATATGATTTGTTTTATTAAGTTCCCTTCCCAAAAGAAATATGTTTAGGATGGGTTCTGCATTGCTCAGAGTACGCCGTTCTACATCAAAATAACAATATAAACGCTATATTGAGCAGTTCCAAAACTTTGCAAAATAAGTTCCGTAACATTTGTCCAGTTTTTAAATTTCGTAGTTTCAAGATTGCTTCCGACATGTTTATAAATACATGCATTACAAGTATTGAAGGTCGTGTTGGTTTCTTTTTCGCTAGAAACTAACTAATTCTAATACGCTAAACATTTCCGGGAAGGCAGAAAACATAAATAAAGTATAGGAATATGACTTGGGTCTAGTGCACAACATGTTAACATTTCTTTTCTAGACAACTCTATTGTCTGATTGTTTTCGTTCTAGCTAAGAATATAAAAATTAATGTATTTTGCTGTCTTATCTACAGTTAGAAATGATTTTTTGCAAAACAGATCTTACGTCCATTTATAATTGAATGCATTTACAGCAGTTTTGCCTTGGTACCCTAAAGTACAGTGCCCTATTTGTGTCTGTGTGGTTTTGGGTTGGTCTGGTTAGCATCAAATAATGTAATCGACACTGTTATCTATTTCAGACATCTACATTCAGTTTCATAGAAGTT
Organism: Fragum sueziense; assembly: GCA_963680895.1. NCBI lineage: Eukaryota > Metazoa > Mollusca > Bivalvia > Cardiida > Cardiidae > Fragum > Fragum sueziense. The sequence continues at coordinate 19,795,028 of OY804596.1, read as the reverse complement.
TTCTTTTTACTTTGATTGATATCCATTGCCATATCAGTCTTCTTATACATCTTATATAATGTCCTATCAGTTATCATCCGATAGAAAAAGATTATCTCCTCAGAGTATTGTATTTACCCACGGGGATGTTGGTAATAACTGATTCCGAAGTTCTAGGGTTTGTAAAATCATTTCAAAGAGCAGCATATGATGTTCACATTGGCCTACATGTAGAAAATATTGGTTTTTTTTTTTCTTTTCTTTTTTTTTTTTTTTTTTTTTTTTTTTTTTTTTTTTTTTTTTTTTTTTTTTTTTTTTTTTTTGGGGGGGGGGGTGTTTTTCACGATCATACAGCTCTAAAAGACGTGAATTGGAAGAACTGTAGAACCTAACCTCTAAAACCCGCATTTAATGGGCTTTTAGTCCGGACCGGTCTGAAAGTTTAACAGTAATTCTATTTCATATACAAAGCGTTTAACACTCCATGAAAATCTCGTCTTTCCAGAAAGAACAATCAAGAAATACAACAGAAATACAATAGATCTACCTTGTTCTTGACAACCCTAGAAAATCACAGCATTCTTCTGTAGGAGTCCGGTCAAACAAGAGGCATTAAATAATACCTCTATTTCATTGCATTTCAGAAAAAAAATACTGAACTTTAATGTATGTTGAGTATGTAGTTTTCGAAACATATTACAGACCATCACAGGTCAACCCAGAATGAAATATTACCCTTTTATTTGTCAACTTTTAATTATATCTTTGTTTTATCCACGTTTCAGGCAACCATAGCACCCTGCAGGTTGAGTTTGGTTTGCCCTTTGACAAATGAGGTGTTCCGTCCCCCTTTCAGAAAGCCAGGATGTTCTACGAAATATGCACAATTTGTATGTACCAACTTTAATACCTATTCATTCCAGGCAACCATAGCGCCCTGCAGGTTGAGTTTGGTTTGTCCTTTGACAAATGAGGTGTTTTGTCCCTATTCAGTCAGGATATTCTACGAAAAACGCACAATTTCGGTTTATCAATTTTGATATCTATCCATTCCAGGCAACCACAGCGCCCTGCAGGTTGAGTTTGGTCTGGCAAGAAACATTAAATACTACCTCGTTCAGATGTACATTCCCAGTGTTCTGGTTGTCGTGTTGTCATGGATATCGTTCTGGTTAAATGTGAACGCGGTGCCAGGTCGGATATCACTGGGTGTCCTGACAGTACTTACCATGACCACACAAAGTGGGGGCGTTAACTCGTCTCTACCTACAGTCTCATACACGAAAGCCATCGACATTTGGATGTCCACGTGCTTATTGTTCGTGTTTCTAGCCTTGATCGAGTTCGCTGTGGCTAATGTTTTAGTGAGGAAAGACTTAAGTAAAGGATTCAAGCTTTCCAGTTTATTTAGCATTCCAAAACAATCGAAAGAAAAAGTGGAAGAACCAACAAATACCAAAAACATTAAAGATGTAAGTATCATCATTTAGAAATAACACTTCTTCATTTATGGTTTACTTCTAAAAGATTTTCATGATAACTACTGTCAAAAGTAAGCTAATTGTCTTACATGTTTTCTTTTTTAGGGACTGTCTGTAAACATTCAATTCAGAGCAAGCTTTAATGGATTATATCTAGGTTTCCATAGTTTACCATTCTTGTGTATTTTGCTGTTACTTTCCGTTTAAAAATATCATCAGCAATGTCACATTAAATAAAACCAAATATTTTGCACAGAACATCAAAGAAATTGCATCCGAAAATTTGCACAGGTTTTATATTTGATTGTTGATGTGTTTCAAAACTATATGGAGATATTGGTTAAGCATGTCGTCGGTGGGGAGTCAAAACCTCGTAACTCCAGCTTTTTCAAGCTGTAGTTACGAGGTTTTAACTCCCCACCCACGATGTGTATTGCTTTCGTTCCAGGTATTTGAAAAGCCTAAAGACGACCCAGAGAATGGTCTACTAGGAGATGGACCTAGTTCTAGTGTTAGTGCTAGTGTTGTTAAAACTCCGCTAAAGAAGAAAAAGCGGACTGGCGTGTTATATGCCATGTACTGTGATGTAGGGTCGAGAGTGTTGTTTCCAGCATTGTTTGTGTTATTTAACATTGTGTACTGGAGTTATTATATGGCACAGTTAAACAAAGAGCGAGTTGACTAACAGAAACTGGGTGTGTGACGATAAATACCATCTATGAAAAGAGTAATCCGAGTCTTCTCTGATGTAAATACGCTCTTTGATATTTTGATTTCTCGCTATTTCGTAAATAGCGAAAAATCAAAATATCAAAGAGCGTATTTACATCAGAGAAGACTCGGATTATGAAAAGAGCAAAGAGCGCTTCGGTTCAATGCTCACAAGTCTAGGCTTCAGCGCAAAAGTAGCTGATGTGAACGCATATACATGTATAAGTATTTGCTTTTACATTACTTTATCGCTAAAACCTCGAAATGAAATGGACAACTTTACCACTATTCCGGTCTTATCTGAAAGATGGCCAAGAAATTAATTGGAATCTTAGTGGATTGCGCTTCAAATGAGAGAGTTAAGGAAAGACAATGTAAAGGGAATTAAAATTACTTCTTACATTTCTCATTGTCTGCCTATAGTTATTTCCGAAAACTTTCTTTGTGATGGATGTTATGAAATGGCAGTATGTGGTTATCGACTGCAATGTTCCTTGTGGACATTTGTTTAAAACAAAGTATCTTGCTATGTGTCTAGAGCCAATATAAAGTACGCCGGGTATGAAGCAACCTGATTCATTATGTATCAACGTCTATCAAGGACAAGTTGTAAACTAAATTTTGGATTTGACCTTTGCTTTCTGATATAGCAAAATTTCAGGCTGGTCCAATATCAAAGCTGCCGCAGACGACAAGATTCAGGAACAATACGGCTCACAACATATTGAGGGAGAGGGGGGAAATGCATCAGCATTTTCTGCCTTTGAATTGATGTTTTGCCAAACCTCTTCTATCAGGGACGTCAAAACCAGTGATCATCAGGATATTCCTATTCAAAATGTGATAACGAAAACAACTCTACCAAGGAGTGTTGACGACATTTATGATCAATCTAGATAGCAACCTTTGTGGGCCCACAATACCAGAAAACAGCAAACATTCTGATATATGCTATGTATGGAAACATTTTTGTGGGATATTGTTGTGTTTGATTAGGTGTGATTGGAATTGAGAGTTGAGTGTAGCTTGGAATAAAGATTGAGTGCTCATCGCTTTGTGACAAAACCCCTTATTTTCCAGTTTATTATTACAGGAATGACCATCGATTCAAAACGGCTGTACATTATCTGTGGTCATCGTGAGGAACTCGCATCTTTTTAGAATGTTTTCATCCTATTTATGAAAGTGGTGTTTGAGAAAATGTTGCATTTTCATCACGCCTGTACCAATGCACAAAACATGTTCATTGTGAATGATGAAATCCATTCTTTTATTTCGTTGAAACTTTCTACATAACGATTACAGATGTTAGTAAAGAAGAAGAAACGGTACCTGTTTATGTAACAGAAGAATGTTCTCATAATGTTTTATTGTCATAAATTATTATCATCACATCCTTCTTATTATGTGCACTGGTAGGGTTAATTGAGATATATGCATTTAGGGGTTGAGTAGAAATAAACTTACACATACAATAACAATACAAATGTACATCTACCAGGGGGTATCAAAACGTTTTGAGCTTCACATAGAAAGAAGAAGATATTTATATCTAAACTGCTTTAACTTTCAATATAGCTCCCTTCAAACGCCACTCAGCTGCTTGATTTCGTTTGCAAATTACAGACACATGATTTAAAGAATTCAACGTCTTGGTACCCAAACCAACCCTCCCCAGAATTCAACTCATCCTTGTCATCTTCTTTACTCACTATTTTCCCCGTTGAAATTCATTCATCTGTTGTTCATTTGAAATCAAACCCCCTTCAACCTGTTTTGTAGATTGAACCCCAGGACTAAACACTCTGGCATAGGTGTAGCAACCCGTACGCAAAAGCACAATTGCGTACACGTCACAAAATGTGGATTTTTGTTTTTGTTTCCCTTGAAATAAACACCTGAATCACCATTAAAATACATACCAAATACCGACAAGGAGCCACGAATGACCATGGTCATTCGTGGCATTCGTGGCACCAGGTGGGCGTTTTGTATGTATTTCATAAGCATCTACATTTAATTTTGAACAATTTTCTGAGAGATGCCCACAAGACCGATCCCTAGCAGTATGGAGCCCGCCATCAAACCTCCCCTGATACATTAGGCATGCGTTTAGCGTGTACTTTATTTTCGGCTAGCTACGCCAGTGTCTGTTCTCAGATATGTCAGTTTTGCCAAAATTCGTGGACTAAAACCAAAAACAGTAGGCATTATAATTGAGCATGAAAACAGCAATTTAAACACTCGTGTACACAAATATATAAAGTATTATACTATCTGAATTGAAGAAATACCTGAGGCTCAAACGTTATGATGTCCCCTTGTATTATTTCATTATGTACTTGTAAGAATTCATCCTGGTATAACACCATTTAGAATAGCTTCACTCCACGGGATCTTTGCCATTTATCGAAAATTCAAACTTCTAATTTGTGTTGAAAGATTAAACAATCCTTCTATTATTTTAATAATAATAATATTTACAAAATTCTATAGTCAGAATTATTAATTTAGTTTTAAATAGTGGTCTTTTTGTCAACGTAATTTTTGGCTCTAAGTCTTTTATCTAATGACATGGGATGACGCAATTTTGCCGTTGTGGAACCAACGTCTAGTTCAACATTGACAAATTCGACCGCCTTATCTCAAAATGGTCATTTTTAGATCCACTGGCCGAAGGCCAGCGAGCTATTGTCATGGCCTTGTGTCCGTCGTGCGTGCATCCGTAAACTTTTCTTTAAAAATCTTCTTCTCTCAAACCAGTGGGTCAATTTTGTTCAAACTTGGCAGAAATGTTTTTTGTGTGGTGCTTCACTTGAATTGCGAAAAGAATTTTGATTGGTCCATAAATGTGGGCGTGGCAGGGCGGGGCTTATCAGACTTAAAGGAATCACAAAATAATTCTTTAAAAATCAACCAGTGGGCCAATCTTGACCAAACTTGGCAGAAATGTACTTGGGTGAACCTTTATCTATATTGTCTGTAAAATTTTGATTGATCCATAAATGTGGGCGTGGCTGGGCGCGGCTTATTAGACTCAGAGAAATCGCAAAATAATTCGTAAAAAACCACCAAGGGGCCAATCGTGACAAAACTTGGCTGAATTGTAACTTGGGTTGACCTGTATCTAAATTGTCTGGTAAAGTTTTGATTGGTCCATCAATGTGGGCGTGGCAGGGCGGGGCTTATCAGACTTAAAGAAATCACGAAATAATTCTTTAAAAATCAACCGTTTGGCCAATTAAGAAATGATTTGGCATAAATGTTCCTTGGGTGGACTTTTATCTAAAGCTTTATTGCAAATTCATGTTTGGTCAATAAATGTGGGCGTGGCAGGGGGGCGGCTTATCAGACTTGGGAAATCACAAAATAATTCTTTAAAAATCTTCTCCTCTCAAACCATAGTGCCAATTTTGATCAAACTTGGCAGAGATTCTCTTTCGGTTGTGCTACACTTGAACTGGGAATGAAACTTTGATTGGTCAATAAATGTTGTTTTGGCAGGGAAGGGCTTATCCGTCTTGGAGAAATCATGAAATATTTTTTTAAAAATCAACCAATGGGTCAATTTAGTCCAAACTTTACAAAAATATTTTTGGTGGCCCCTTTACTTAAATGGCGCAAGAAAAATTTATGTGGGTTTCACTTTGCCAGGATGGGGCTTATAAGACTGAGAAATCATAAAATAATTCTTTAAAATATCAATCATTGGGCTAGTTAAGACCAAAATTAATAGAACTGTTCCTTAGGTGGCCCATAACTAAAATTTTTCTTGACATTTTGATTGCTCCATAAGTGTGGGTGTGGCAGGGTAGGGATTATCAGACTTACAGATATTGCAAAATAATTCTTTTAAAGTCAACCATTGGGTCAATTCAGACCAAACTTTGTCAGAAAACAGGGTATGGCAGTCGGATGTTTACAAGAAATCATTAGATAATTCTTTTAATAATTAGCCAGTGGAGCGATTCAGGCCATCTTGGGCCTCTTGTTATAAACGTTATGCAAATATTAAAGGTGCCTTATCCTTTATACAGAATAATTATCTTAATTTTCAAAACAGTATTATAATCAATTGAATGTAAATGTCTGACAATAATTGCATCTTACCTGGCTATATTATCAAACAGTTTCTGTTTAGGGATTGTTACAACCTCGGAAATGCAGACAGAAGTGTCGCATACTTATTTAAGTTTCCCTATTCTTTACATCAAACTTTAATATTTTGGACCCTTGTGAGACTAACCTTGGTTGATGGCGTTAGCATCATAGTTTCTTCGTGATAATTAATTTCTAATATCCGTCATCGGGGTTTGTGAAGTTGATATTTGCAATATGTATCATAGGCGTACATGTAGCAACCCGTACGCAAAAACGCAATTGCGTACACATCGCAAAACATTTAACATGTGTAGATTTTTTTTATTTTGTTTCCCTTGAAATAAACACCTGAATCGCCTTTAATAAAATACATACCAAATACCTACCAGGAGCCACGAATGACCCTGTTCCAGGTGGGCATTTGGTATGTATTTCATAAGCATTTAGATCTACATCATCTTCAAAAAAATCTCTGAGAGATGTCCGCAAGATGCAATATGGAGCCCGCCATCGAACCTCCCAATGTGTTTAGCGTACACTTTATATTCGACTAGCTACGCCAGTATGTATGCTTCTTTCACTCTCATCTAATAAAGTATCGAAATACATTATCTTTGTGTTCTTCTTCTTCTTCTTGTCCTTTTGTTTGCGAAAGCAAACACGTACTCATGCTTTTTCATACTGTTAAAAGAAACATAGATTTAGTTGGCCCCTTCCAAAGCAAGACCATGTCTTGACTTTCCTCATAAAAATGCATTGAAAATACATTTATGCGAAGGAAATGAATTCTGATTTTCTCTTGGTTCAATATCATGTATGCTGAAATGTAAATGAATTATATTTTCCCCTAATGTCGACAGAGGTTTCGAATTATACCAGCCTTAAACTTAATCATTTTAGAAACGGTTAAGCTGTCTGTTTGCGTGTGGAGGCCTTTATCGGTCTGTTCGATGACACCCATCGACAATACCTAAGAAACCTTGCCAAAAACAACAGAATATAAGGCTGGTCAATATTCAATATCGAAGCCAGTACAACTTACATTTCATACTGTGGAATAATTATTTTCTTACGGTTTCAAAAAACGAAAGAAAGAGAAAAATGCTGATAATACTGATTTCAAACGGGTTTTCTTTTCTAACGACTTCAAACGGGAAGTGGAAAACTGTTGTGAAAATGGAGCTACTATTTCCCAGATTTCGACCCAAAATTTGCCAAAAACAAACGAAATGTACACTTTTTAAGCTTTATATGACCTGATTAAATGATTACGACAAACTATTGAAGCAACGACTCATTTTTTCGCAATTTGATACCAAATTCATGAAGCGATGTCGAATGTAGGTCAAAAGCAGTAGGACACGCGACCTTCTTTCATGACGTCACAACATTCATGATGACGTCATATTGAAATTCAAGTATGAATCTCGTTTGAATCTTGGTCCGCGCTGTATGCGCATGTGCAACAATTTAAAAATAAGTCTAACCCCGTCAGTGATGGGGTTGAATTTAGGTTTGGATTCTCCCTAAATTCAGCTATCTGTCTTGTAATTTCGGCTCATTCTCTGTCTGAATCGCATATTATTAACCATCCCGAGGTGGTCAACACAAAAGTTTTGCATATTTTTTCAAAAAAAATCATTTTTTGCAATTAGACCATCTGTTACCTTCACCCTTTAAAGCTCGAATAAAGAGATTCCGTATTCCATGCCATAGAACAGACATTTTCTCGTGAACCTTTCTCTAGCTTAACCCTTTCCCAAAACAAGATCTAGATTGGAAGTCTTTAATTGAAAAGATTGGGAAAGCATTTAGACACAAGAAGAAAATGCTGATAATCTTTACCTTTTGTCTGAATTTGTTGTTTGCTTTATTATACATAAATCATATTTTAAGAAACCTCATGTTGTTGTCTGTGCCATTCTTTATCAAAGAACAGTCGAAATTCAAGCCGATCACGAAAGGGTTGAAAAAAATAATTTCGTAAGAAATATATGATATTTTAACACGTACGGCGTTAAACATCCACGGCATGAATTCCATTAATCTTTCACATTCAGTATGATCCTATTTTGACAAAATTAATCTAAAGTTTTGACGGATATTTTTCATTTTACCCTTTCCTAAACACTGAAAATTTTAATTGCTCTTTCAGCTTAGGGAACGGGAACAAATAAATTGGATTTTGCAAATAGTGTTGCATAGTTCGCAGATATTTAGAATATTATTGTTGATTTTGTTGGGGTTTTTTTCCTAGGAAAGCCTCGTAACTGCAGCCGTACACAAACTGCAGTTACGAGGGTTTTGACGAAAAGCGACAACTCCGACAAGCTATTATATTATCCAAAATATTCTATAAGAAGGTGTCAAGATGTTTAGGAAATGGGTAAGAACAAGTCTGTGAGTACGTTTAACCTTGACGGCTTGCTAAGTTCCGTATATGGCAGTATTTACACGGCCATGTTTACTCAACCTCGAATTAATCTAAGACGGGGTTACGAAGTCAACAGGGGCCGATTCATTAGTGCCAAACCGCGCGGTAATTAATGCAGAAATAAATACGAAATGTAGACGTCAGTCAGTGGAATATGCCGTCATATGCCTTTACCAAAGTTTTTATTCTCGGGTTAAAGAACCTGACCGGATAATTTTGTCACAAGAGGTGTGGAAGGACAGTGTGCTCGACTTTAAAATTCTACATTTATTTGGCAATGTTACGTCGTCAACTAGGGACTCTTGAATAATGTCGAACTATGCGGAAAATATTTTTTCAAATGTAGAAAAAAACGGACATAATATCTTGACAAATTTAAGTCCTTTGCGAATGCTTCCTGAGTTATGCACTGGATGGGTTGCTTAAACAGTAGATATCAGAGAATCGCTCATTTGACTGTCAAACTAAACATGTTACGAAATTAGACTAGCCTAACTGTTAACAAAAATGTTTCCAAACGGCGCACCTTTGAATAGGGAACGATCTAACTGTTTAACCGTGACGCAATTTCCCACAAATAAATAGTATTTCGTTGGTAATGTTATAAAATCTCGTAACTATGGCTTGATTCAAGCCGTAGTTACGAGGTTTTATCACAACATAGTTTATCAAAATATAACGTTAACCTGGTCTATTTTTAGCACAAAAGTCGTTGTAATTCATTTTAACAAACGAGCAGAGACCTATGAAAAGGACCCTTTTTTACATTTGAACGCATTATAGATCCAGATCAGCTTGTGCATACACACAGTCTAATCAGGATCTATTTTCACCTCAATAATCTACTGCATAGCTCTCTGGAAAGTAATGACAATCGTCGATGATTAGACTGCACCAAGATACAGCCTGGTCTGAAATAATGCAGTTCTCAATTGCATTAAGGTAGAATACTGCTATTGGGATTCGGGAGACGTCGGAATTATTCGGGCGACGTCGAAAACATTCGGCGGAGGAACATTCCACCGCCGAATGTTTACGACCGCGCCCGAATAGGTTCGGATACATAACGACGACTGTCGAAAATATCAAATGTTTTATAAATCTCAAAATGGCCAAATAACGGATATTCTACCTTAAAGACAATGTTTCAACACATCTGTTCAAATACAACCATGGACATAGGTTATTGTAATACATGTATGTCGTCATATATGAAGAAATCATGAGCTGAATGCGTCTCGGATCCTCTAGAAGTAGACAATCACGTGACAGAAGACATCAAATTACAGTATAGAACAGAAGACCCAAAACAGGCCTAAACCTTTCTTTCTTAAAAAAAGGAGAGATATCATTCTATGTTACATGTACAACGCGTTTAATGTAGAATACCCGTAATGCGGCCATTTTGAAATTCATAAAACATCGGATTTTTCGAGCGGTGTCGTTACGTATCCAAATCTATCCGGGCGCGGTCGTAAACATGTTTTCGACTTCGCCCGAAAAATTTTGACGTCGGGCGAATCTCAGAATAATTCCCTTTCGACTCAAATCGCATAGGCTACCTATACTCTTTTCAAGAGAAAACGAACTGTTTCGGTGTTTTTTATATGGAACGATTATATCCAGTTAATCGTTTTGTAATTTCGGACAACCAATGGTATTTCATAGATTTTGTTATAAAATCTCGTAACTACGGCTTGATGCATAACTTTGAACCCAATCTATTTTTAACACAAAATTTATCGCCATTCACATCTCTATGGAATACGAGTACAAGGAACGATTATCCCATATCTCTTAAGTGCAATTAGTCCATGAGCCAGGACCCGAATTTTGGCCGATTATTACCACTCAGAGGGAGTAAATCTTTTTGCCCTTTTTGATTAGTCTGATATCTGAGGGTATTGTTTCACTATGATAGCAATGCCAGAATGGTAGCTTATGCCTCGAAAAACACTTATTTTTAGAGGTACCCTTTACTCACATCTTTTTCTTCGAATTTCTGATGAAATAAAACATGCATTGGTTCAGCCCCAAACATTACTCTTTTTTACAAAATTCTTGGTTTATAATTGGGATAAAGGATAAAACAGCACATTGAGAAAGTTTACAGTGGTCTAAACTGTCATTTATTGCATTCTTTTAGTGTACACAGAGAACCTCGAACTTTGACTCGAATTCTAAGGGAACATCGGCAAATAATAGTGCTTTTTGGACAAATAAAGCCATTTTTAAATCTGTTTGCACCCTGTTATTTGTCTAATATCTAAATGCAGTGTTTCGCTATGATATCAATGTCAGAATGGTAGCTTATGCCCAAAAAACACTTGTTTTAAGGGGTACCCTTTACTCACAAAATTGTCTTCTGACCTCTGGTGAAACAAAACATGCATTAGTTTAGTCCTGAACATTACTACTTTTGCAAAGCTCTTGATTATTAATCGTGATAAAGGATGGGGAAATGCAATGAGAAGTTTAACAGTAGTCTAAATGACATTTGTTTAATGCTTTTAGTGTACGCAGAGAACTAGATACTTGGGACTCAAATTCCCTAGGGAAAAGTAAATAATAGTGCATATTGAACAGATTACGCCAGTTTCGTGTCGTTTTGCATTTTCGGAATTGTCTGTTATCTTAGGACATTGTTTCCTCATTATATCAATGTCAGAATGGTAGCTAATACTCGCGAAAAACACTTGTTTTTAGGGGTACACTTTACTCACAAGTTTTTCCTTTGATCTCCGGTGAAACAAAACAAGCTAAGGTTCGGCCATTTGTATTAACTCCAAATTCTTGATTTTTAAATGGACATAAGGTTTGGAGAAGCATATTGAGAAGTTTTACATTTGTCTAAAATGTCATTTGTTGTGTGATTTTAGTGTACACAGAGAACTATCACTTACACTCGAATTTTCAGAAAAAGAAACAACAAAGAATGTTGCTTTTTGGAAAGTAAAGGCTGTTTTGTTATCCAAATGAATTTTAAATTAGCACATAATTAAAAGTAAATTCTTCATTTAATGTTAGATTACTTCAAATCATGAAAGCATACACAGTACAAGTAACTATACCAACCACTGTTTCATGCTAAATACGTAGAGACCCATGTATTATTTGATAGAGTACACAGAAAAGCTAATTCATCATGAGATGAAAGAAGACAAAGAGAGGGAGAATAATTTTAATTATGAAACTGAGTTAGTTGGAGCGAATGGCATTGTGAGATTTTTTTGTGAAATCGTTCTGATAGATAGCCTGTACCGAAACAATTTTTTATCCATATAGATTAGGTGTTTAATGTAACTCGGTGAGTCATCTATTAGTGTTTCAATAGAGTCAATACGGCTGTATCGTATATAAATGAGTTCCCCTAAAAAGCCCCTCCTCTTTTTGTCTTAAAACTCAATATTTGCAGTGGAAGGATAGACAAAGTGCTCCCTGGTACATTTGTGCAATGCATACACAAACTACATTATAACACATGATGAAAAATTACTTAAGTTAATGCGATTACAAGCAGCTCACATGCTTTTCCCGTTTTATTTATTTGGGAAGAAAAGAAAACCTTGAAATTAAGGCGAGAGTGATTACACAAAATGTTTTGCAATGTATCCTTTAAGCTATACAGCACATATAATGTATGGAAAATTGGAAATTGTGTTTGTCATTTTGTCAGGTATATTATCATGCTAAAAATACAACTGTGGGGACTTTTTCATTCTGATGTTAACACGGATAAACATGTTGACCATGCGTTATTTAATTCAAATTCATATTCGTGTGTACATATGGTCTAATCATACATGTACACTGTACTTGACTTCAACATACGAAATGGTTCGAGGAAAAGGAAACAACACAAACAACACGGATACAGTACTGTCAAGCATCTTTGCCGAAAGAAAAACGTTACAAAATAGCTTTTTGAAGCCAAACAGTCCCGGAACTGATCAATGATCAAGAAATAAAACCTTGTAACAATTACGCATATAATCAAATGAAGCCGGTTGCTATTTGACGTAATATGCTAATCCAGCAATGTAAGATATTATATAGTTAAACGGAATTACTAAAGAATGAAAATGGAAAAAATGACTTGAAAATAAATGACAACGCTAAACTTAGAATATGTTATACCGATTAAATAGATGCTGGAAAACAAATTGATATTTACAATACAACATAACAATGTCAAGTCGCATCATACAGAATTAAAAGGGACAGTAAAGAAAGCAAGAGTCGCTACACGATTGATATGAAGTGATACAAAGAAAGCAATGCTGATGTTTTGCATTCGAAGCAAATTATTGAAATGTAGTATCATGACATTTGGAGGAGGAGCGGAGGAGCGGAAAATGCCGTCTGAAATACATGATAGTTATTGCTATCAGGGATGTTAAGTGCTTGCGAGAATTCTTTTATCCCGCCATTCATTTCTTAGTAAAGTTTCTTACTTGTAGAAGGACAAAACCAAATAACCAGTGGTCTTAGTTTAATTTATGACAGCATATGTTCATTCACACTTGTAAAGTTCTAAGCGTTCAAAGTACACAATCAGCAAAACTCCCTATTATGCCATAAACCGAAGCTATACAGATATTTACTAGAAAGCACATCACCATGGATAAGTTTAAAAAAAAAAAGAATAGCAGATTTAGACAGATTGTACCTAGGAAAGACATTTTCAAGCATTCAAAAAGTTGTTTTTAAAATTATATGTGGTTATATTCACTGTATAAATACATTTTTATTAGGAGTTGGAACCAAATTCAGAATTGCTTTCCCCGCGATTTTCAGAGTTTCTTTCTTTCTTCAGGCGTTCCTTTGAACGCATTTATTTTACATCGATTGGGAAGCAAGTTTCTTCAACTTATTTTAATCTCTCTCGATTTGATGTAAGTATATGTACAAGTCCGAACACTCACATGATATTGTCGACTTGTCAACGTTATCAAATGACCCAGAAACATAGATCACTGTCGAGTTTTTGCATTTCATTTTCTTGTTATCGTGCAAAAATTACTGTTTTTGCAACACGTGATAAAAGCTACCAAGTCGAAAGGCTCTTTGATGAAAAAAATGAAAATATGTTGAAGTTTATTTCAGTACCATTTTAAATCATGCATCTCAATTTAGCATAAATATACCCGTCTTTAGGTTAACTCACTCGTATTGGAATATGTAGTTATACATGTACACGAAACTAGGGACAACGAAAGGGCTTTCATTCTTTCTCTGTCCCCTCCCCCTAATGGAAATCACACAATTATTGATGACATTAACACGAAGGCAACTCTAAAAATGATTCTTAAGGAGAGTATTCAATAATACGTTCGTCGATATGTTAATCTACTCGTGGATTTACATGTAGGCTTTATCGTGCAGAAGGATCATTGCCGGAGCAGTCCTAACATTAGTATGAAACTTTTTTGCAATCTGCAGACACTTTAAAGGCTGTGTTGATGAAGAAATTTTTATCAGTGCTATTTCTTAGAATCCGTGCCAAATCAATATAATAGACAAAAATATAACGTATTTAATCTGTTCAAGTCAAACATTATTATATTACTATAGACCGTAATGCTGTAGTTAATGTAGGAAGAGCTGAGATGACAAGAATTTACTAACAGACAGATATAGAGACATGTACGTACATGGGCGGCGATTTGATATAATGTAACACGACCATTGGGCTTAAAAACTGCTCTTCTTTTCACGTGTCCAGACTCAAACTCAATACAAAATGTACAGACGTTTGTTTGTTTTTGTTGTGTTTTTTGCAATGATTGTGGTTTTGCAGCAAATCATAAACTATGTCATCTTTTTTTAAAGACAAATTAGAGATAGACAGTTCGTAGATTTAACAAAGAAATGTATTCTCTGCGTACAACCTAAATATCTTTTTTTTCTTCCAAACCTTAATCGTATTCATGAAAAATGAAACAGGTATCCATTTCACAGTTTTCTAATCTTTTAACAAGAAATAGTTGTAATATATGCGTAAGAATACGCTCATACTTAACGTGTCCAGATGATATATAAATCTGCAAAACGTAATTTAAAGCTACTATTTCCCAGATTTGGACCAAAAAATTGTCAAATACAAACGAAATGTACACTTTTTAAGCTTTATATGACCTGATTAAATGATTACGACAAACTATTGAAGCAACGACTCATTTTTTCGCAATTTGATACCAAATTCATGAAGCGATGTCGAAAGTAGGTCAAAACAGTAGGACATGCGACTTTCTTAAATGACGTCACAGCATACATGATGACGTCATATTGAAATTCAAGTATGAATCTCGTTTGAATCATGGTCCGCGCTGTATGCGCATGCGCAACAATTTAAAAATAATTCTAACCCCATCAGTGATGGGGTTGAATTTAGGTTTGGATTCTCCCTAAATTCAGCTATCTGTCTTGTAATTTCGGCTCATTCTCTGTCTGAATCGCATATTATTAACCATCCCGAGGTGGTCAACACAAAAGTTTTGCATATTTTTTCAAAAAAATTCATTTTTTGCAATTAGACCATCTGTTACCGTCGCCCTTTAAATCATCAATTCATTATATCAACCGCAGGCTATATTTCAAAGCAAATGACACTTGCTTTAAATGCCCATTTATTAAAAGAATGATGTTTTGTACTTAGAAATAAATCAACGAGTTATTTTGTATATATAATGCACAATTATAAGGTTTAATATAGGTTGGTGTATTGACATAAGAGTTTGTCGCCTTGTATTAACACTAGAATTACCCTATTTAAAAATCTATTAATTTGGTTGCGAACGACATAATTCATACAAATATATGATATTTATTTCATTACAAATATATGATTTTCTAGTGTAAGACTTCTAATTTAAATCAAATCAGGTGTTCATTGTTGAATAAAGTTAAAATAAACGTGCATGTGAGTTCAGTTTTGTTTAGTAATGTAAATTCCCGTTTTTGCACCGAATTCTTAATATTTGTACACAAAACGACCACCTAATGCTTTAAACAATGTTTTGGAATAAATTGGGAACACTGGCAATGCAAAAGGACCACCAAAACAGCTTGAAACACTGATAATCCGTATTCAAATGTAGGTACGAACATTTCAGGGTACGAATCGGCCATTTTTTCTTTTGTCTCTCGGGGCTCTTTCCAAGGTTTTTGTGTCACGAATCTGGCTTTAATCAATTACTAGACATCAAAAATTATATTTGTGAGTCCTTATATGTAGCAAGATGCATTTTGGCTTCTGAAAAGTGAAAAACTGTCAAACAAAAATGCGTGTATTACGTTCGACGAAGGGGCCGGTATATTGTTTTCTGAATTATAGTCTAGAAAGGTCATATAACTTAGTTTTGATAAAATGAGACTGAAACTAAGTTCCCAAATATTGTTTGGGCATAGAACAAATTCACGAACGACTTTTTAATTTATCATACACGTCCGAAAGAAATCGCATCAACTTTTTCATTTGTAACAGACTAGAAATAGGGTGGGTTCAGAAAATGGTGATTTTCTCGGCATAAGCTACCAATTTCGGACTGCTATCATACCAATTAGTTAACTACACATATCAAAGTAATCAGAAAGTACAATAAGAATTACTCCCTCCAAGTGGTAATAAAAAGTTGTCTGGCTCATGGACTAAATGCCTTTTGTGCTACAAATAGACTGGGTGTACCGTTATATACGAGGGACGTTCAAATAATTTTGGGACTGGGGTTCTATAAGCCATAGTTATGTCGCAATTCAATTTTAAGTTTCGTCAATCCTTCGAAGTAATCCTCTTTGACAACCACACACTTCTGACGTTTTGAAATCCATTACTTATATGCCAATAAATGGGCCTCTTTTGGAACTCCCCACAGACACTGGTAAATTGCACTGTATATGGAACATGAAGGTCTATACCGACGACCAGAGGCTTTTTTCGTCATCATGGGGAACACAAAAAAGCCACACGAGCTTAAGCCCAGCTATAATGGTGGATGAAGACGCTGTGCAGCCTGTGTCTCTTCCAGGAAGTCTTGGACAGGAGGACACCTGTGGACAGCTACGTTGTCATGGATTTGGCACATGCCTCTTTAGTCGGTCTTAGACCTGCTCTTTTCGTGACATTTCTTTACTTTCGCCGACATACATTTCTTGCATGAATGACCGGTGATAGTGGTACTATTTGAAACAGTAATTTGAACAATACTTCCGTTATATTTGAAAATTACCGCGTACAAAACTTTTACCGCGCTTTTAATTTTTTGGCTATTACGGACCTTGCCTGATCTTTTCGCAACCTTCGCTTGCTAATGACACGCCATTGGTGCTCATAATAGTAGATTATTGTTCAATCATATGTTTAAAGCTATGGGAGCCCACATTTGTTGCATTTATTGCATTATTTTAAAATATATTTTGCCACCTTTACACGGGTGGCTCTCTGTCCTTTAGGCAGCAGGTGGGGGGCCCAATGGGCATAAACATGTCTGTGTTTTAACTCTTTCTCCAAAATCGTATGATATGTCCCCGATGAAAAACCAACTTTATCTGCTATTTCTTGCACATTGAACCATGCGTCTTGTTCGGTCATGTCGGAATCTACAGCAACATTTGCTTTGATACTAGCTCTATTCGGGTTGCCTGAAAGGGGGGCATCATGCAGGCCAGTTTTACCAATTTTAATTTTTAATAACCTCCTAAAAGCTGACGTATGGCCAACGTTAGAATGTCCACGAATCTGATATAGTTCATTATATACACATGATGCAGATATTTCAAAGCCTGTGCGACCTTTAATGTAGACCCGTACATCCTACTTCAGTTCGTTTTCCATTTTGCGCACAGCGAAATAGCCAGTGTATATGACTGAACCAACCTAAAAGTTCAATAACTTTTGCAAGAGTCAACGAATTCGCCTCAAATTTTGACCAAGTATAGACAGTAATTTTCCCGTCAAATAGCCGGAAGCACCACTAGTTCTATAGAACCCTGGGATATGGTAGACCATTAGTACCACTTTTAATTGAATGTCCCTCGTATTGATAAACCGTCGGTGTTGGTACAAAATCGCGTAACTGTGGCTTGATGAAAGCCGTAGTTACGAGATTTTATAACAATACCCACTAAATATTATTTGTTTGTACGAAATTACGTCACAGTTAACTGATAAAATCGTTCCCTATTATTTTCTTTCACGTGAAACAGTTCCGAAAGATAGGCTAACTTTCGTGCAGTGCACAATGAATACGGGCGAAGATTATTTATGAAACCGGATTTCGGCAAAACAGAGTTTGTTTAGATGTGTTGATTCTCATTATCTGCAAATTTTCCCTTTTACTGAAACGATCTCTAAGCATCAAATAGCATGCCTGACATTTTATTAAGAAATTATTTTCAGCATTGAAAGAATCTTCCATTTTGGATGAACAATGGGCGACTTGGATTGAATACCACGTGTTTACAGACCAGTGCGTAAAATGTCAGGGACACATGGTTAGACGTGTCAGAATAAGTGAATTCGCAAAAAAAAGTTTATGTACTAGGACAAAAAAGATACGCAACCCTAATTTTTCATAATATTTTCGACAAAATATGTTTTTAATGGCTGTTGAGCACATTTTTAAAATACCTGCATCCATACGCATAAATACAGTGCCATTTTCTTCAGATGTCGTGAATTCATCACGTGATACACATGATAAATTGTTAAAAAATGTTTATCCCATGTCGTGTTTTCTAGATGACTACTATCAAAACAAATTTTCATCAACCACAAGCTAGAACATAGACAAAGAAGACGCCAAAGCGTTCACACACTTTTCACCACGCTACGCATAGCAAGGCTAGGACAAAACCAGCGCCTAACCGAAGTACAGATGTTGTTGGTGGAAAAGGTTCAAAATGTTGTCGTAAGATATTGATGGGGCACAAATCGACTCATTTTTGACTGTATACTTTGTTGGCTCTCAATTGGATCACAAACAATTGAGCACGAGGCGGACGTGCAAGAGATATGACATCAAGGCAGGACCGAATAATCACGTTAACCCCACCTACGGGATAGGTTTAAGACTGCAACGGAGACCGCTAATAACTCGTATGGACTTCACAACATTCGAATATCGGACCAAATTGAACAAAACAGATTGGTTTTTTTTTTTCGACCTCCGTCCATTTTTTTTGTCGTATTGTGTTGACGCTCGGTTTAAACTGGGTGTTTTCTTACTAATGCAATTGACTACCAACAAGATTTTGTGAACTTTACAAGGTGAAATGTTATTGCTTTAAATGTATTAAGTTATGTTTAAATCTGATTTGATGTCTCTGCGTAAGAAGGAATTGAAAATGAAGTTGCGTTTCTTTTTTGTTTCAGTATATAAAAACCGATCAATTATTGTAAAGGTAGTCTAACCCTAATGATATTCGCGCGACGTTGAATTATTCGGGCGACGTCGAAAACATTCGGTGGTGGAACTTTCCACCACCGAACATTCGGTGGTGGAACTTTCCACCACCGAATCTTTACGAACGCACCCGAATAAGTTCGGATACGTGACGACGCGCTAGAAAAAATCCGATGTTTTATGAATCTCAAAATGGCCATATTACGGGTATTCATTCTACATGCATGCGCTGCATGAAACCAAATTTAGTCAATCGTTTAAAGGGAGACAACCTTCGTTTAGCTGAATCGTTATCCGGATATTGCTTATTCCCCTTTGATATTTTTTTCAAACAATGCAGGCGGAAGGTTATTCAAACATTGGCAAGATGCCTTGAAAGTAAACATTACAGGAATATGGCTGTTGATCTCAAGAGGGTATGTTATTGGTTATTTCTGTTTATATTAATCAAATTATGGTTAAAATGGAAATTCTATATACCATTTCGCAGTAATTCTAATCTAGGGGTTGTTGTCGGTTCGTCCCCGCACTGCCGCTCTGTGACCTTACAGTTGTGTAAAGGATTGAACTACGTGCCTAAAAGAACATGTTTGAAAAGGTGCAAAAGAAGCAAATGCCGATTACCAGCATTTTCTCCCTTTTCCTTGATATTTTTGTGTTACATGTATAATGTACACAAATACCGTCGTTTTCGACATCAATTCTTTAAAAGTCTTGCGCAGATTTGTCTCATTTTGTTCCATTATACCCTTTCTCTAGAGCTTTACGAACAAACCAACGGGTTTTATTATGAAAATGTAGAATAGAGAAATTAGAAAATCGTGCTAAACACCATTCCCTTCTAATTTGTCAATCTACATCATTATAACTATGCTTATTGCAGATTTTCCTTTGTCTTCTGCGGGACTTTTGACCTCGGATAGGCCTGCCTAAGATCCTATGTTAAGTGTTTAAAATTCCAAACTCGTTAAAGAGACGATACAATTATTGATTTTTGTAACATTAAACAGTTCGATTTAGTACAGAAAATACGTGTATCATATTACAGACTTTTGTAATTATTCAACCTTTTTTCAAATGACAAAAGAAATAGACCGTTAAAATTAATAAGCTGTCGCAGAACGTATCTTCATGATTACTTCAAGTGAATTTATTTTTCCTTCTTTGGTCTTTTTATGGGAAAGAAGATATTACTTGTCACAAACACCTTTTTCATTTTCCATGATTTTCCCAATGCTTTATCTTGTGGGGTATGTGCCTGTAAAAAGACGAAATTGAGCGGGAAAGTGAGCGGGAAGGGAATGGGTTAATCATATAGATTTGACACCGACTAGGGAAGTTCTTTCAGCTTGAAGTAATAGGGAACGATTTTGTCCAGTTAATTATGACGTAATTTCGGACAAACAAATGATTTTTCTTGGGTGCTGTTATGAAATCTCGTAACTACTGCTTAGTTCAAGCCGTACTAACGAGATTCTGTAGCAACACCGACGTGTTATCATACATAAAGGTGAACCCAGTCTATTTCAAGCACAAAATTCGCTGCTTTTCCCTTCTACTTTTCTTCCGAAACTGCACCAGTACAAGTTTGAGCTAATGTGTGGTACAATCTGCTATAGTCCCGAGACACCGTCGGTTACATTGCCGAAGTGGGATCATTACATATATGCAGATGTCATTTTTGGTCGTCCACACCGTGGATTGAACTACCCATCGACCACGGATATTTACGCGGTGGATACAACAATTTCAGGGAATCTTTTTTGTTAATATGAGACTGATTCGAATTCGGTTTCAAACAGAGAAGGTGGACATACGTCACGCATTAGATGGACGTGGTGGATTTTTGTAAAAAATAAGCTGAATTTTCAGTCTACCACGTCCAGCTTATTCCTGCCATTTTCCCACCTTCTCTGCTTCAAACCAAATTCAAATTGGTCAAGTAGATCTATTTATAAAATCATTGATGATTTTTTTTAATTCTTAGGCAAGTGATTAACCACTCTCATTTATATCGCTGTTTTCAGCCCACTTTAAATCTTTCTGCTGAACAGATAAATCTACATTTGTCTCCGTTATAATCTTAAACCTTTCCCAAACTGGGACGCCTTTTGGCACGACTGTTTAAATAATTTTGAAAATAATGAGACAAAAGAATATTATGTTGATTACAAGCTTGCCCTCCTCAAAATATTATGTGATATGCCGTACAACATCCCATCTTTATCAACATCCTTTTTGTCGCCTGGAACATTATTCAATTGGACCAGCCTAATATTTTGTTGTTTGGAAAAGGCTATGGAGACATTTCACATAATTGTGCTTTCTCATAAATTTTAGTTTAATTTTTGTTTCTGTAAGAGCATATTTCCTGAAAGTTTCAAACCAAAGTATTGCACAGTTTACGAGATTTTTTTCTTTGAATTAAAATAATTTATGTATATGTAGCAGTTCAGATGTAAATAGAATGTTTCATTTTCATCTCAATTTTAAAGGCGTTTCTCTTGCTTATCAGCATCAATTTTAAAAGAAATTTAAATTATTTAAACGCATTAGAACAACCAATAAGTCAATGAATCGATCGTTGTCTGTTTATAACAAGTACTACGTAACATAACGTAGGTGTTATTGCAAAACCTCGTAGCTACAGCTTGATTAAAGCTGTAGTTACGAGATTTTGCAACAACACCGACGATAAGTGAAACTATCCTGAGATAACGACGAACTAATAACCAAATCAATTCGATCAATCATTACAATCAATTAAATGAATCAATTTACAGAGCATACGTACCCGGCCCATAGTGCAGCAAACAGTAAAACAGAAGGTTGTTGTTGTCGCCATAGACTTTGGGACTACATACTCCGGTTATGCCTACTCTTTTCAGGATGATTTCGAGACAGATCCACTCAAGGTAATTATCTTCGCTTTTTCAACGAAAACCTCGTAACTGCAGCTTGTTTTAAGCTGCAGTTACGAGGTTTTCGTTGAAAAGCAGCGTTATACATGTAGCAAATCCATTTACTCTTGATATCAACTAACGCCGATTTAAAAGTATTTAAAAACATCGTGGGACCGGTGCTATATTCAGTAAGAATGCCCTTTCTTTGCTGATCGCATACTTTTTCGGCCACTTTGGCAGACAGCATGAAACACGATCAGCATACACATAACTGCGGTCTGATCTCATTCTAAACTGTCGATTTGTTTCTATTCAATATGAGAATTATTTAGAAGTGATTTTGTAAAATCCATATCATTGATGATCACGGTTGTTGTTGTTGTTGTTGTTGTTGTTGTTGTTGTTGTCGTTGTCGTCGTCGTCGTCGTCGTCGTCGTCGTCGTCGTCGTCGTCGTCGACGTCGTCGTCGTTGTTGTTGTTTATTTGTTTTTACTTTTATAGATAGAGGTTCCACGCTGGGACAAAGGTCAAAGTGAAATATATGAGGTGCCCACGTGTGCTTTGTTCAACCAGAAACAGGAGTTCGATTCTTTCGGCTATGAGGCTGAGAAAAAGTACAACCAGCTTGCTTTGGACTCCGAAAACCATAACTGGTATTTCTTCCGACACTTCAAGATGGTGCTGTATGAAAACAGGGTAGGCTAAATACACGATGGGATTACGTGACAACGTTTTCGATATTTTTCGCTCATTCTGTTTTTAGGTCTATGACCGATTGAAAGAGGTTTGAAACATAGAAAAAGGGAGAAAATCTAGGGCTTTCCTGGGTCGTTCCTTTTTTTTTTTTGACAGCACATTATTGACCACCAACCAAAGTAACTTTTTTATAAGATGGTGTTTTGAAATATCCCATTCAGCAAATCCATGGCGTTATCCCACGTTCTCTGCTTCAAATCGGTCAAATATTAACAAGTTTATTGAAAAATATCGATGTGTCAAGCGATTCCCCACCGTGTAATATTTCAGCAAGACCTGTAATATAGAAAGCAATGTTCTCGTAACCTTTATTTTTACAACATTTTTATGTACACGTACGAGGGGCGTTCAATTAAAAGTGTTACTAATGGTCCACCATACCTTACGGTTCTATAGAACTAGTGGTGCTTGCGACTATTTGACGGGAAAATTACTGTCTATACTTGGTCAAAATTTGGGACAAATTCGTTGACTCTTTCAAAAGTTATTTAACTTTTAAGTTGGTTCAGTCATATACACTGGCTATTTCGCTGTGCGCAAATTGGAAAACGAACTGAAGTAGGGTGTACGGGTCTACATTAGAGGTCGCATAGGCTTTGAAATATCTGCATCACATGTATATAATGAACTATATCAGATTTGTGGACAGTCGAACGTTGAATATGCGCCAGTTTTTAGGTAGATAATGAAAATTAAATTTGGTAAAAATGGCCTGAATGATGCCCCCTCTCAGGCAACCCGGTTAGAGCTAGTACCAAAGCAAATGCTGCTGTAGATTCCGACATGACCGAACAAGAGGCATGGTTCAATGTCCAAGAAATAGCAGATAAAGTTGGTTTTTCATCGGGGACATGTTATACGAGTTTGACGAAATGGTTGAAACACTGAAAGGTTTATGCCCATTGGATCCCCAACCTGCTGCCTATGGACAGAGAGCCACCAATGCAAAATATATTTTGAAATAATGCAATAAATGCAACAAATGTGGACTTTCTTGGTTTTATACATATGATTGAACAATAATCTATTATTTGAGCACCAATGACGTATCATTAGCAAGCAATGGCTGTGCAAAGATCAGGTAAGGTCAGTAATAGCCAAAAATTTAAAAGCGCGGCAAAAGTTTTGTACGCGGTAAATTTTCAAATGTAACGGATGTATTGTTCATATTGCTGTTTCAAATAGTACAACTATCGTCGGTCATTCATACAAGAAATGTATGTCGTCCAAAGTAAAGAAATATCACGAAAAGAGCAGGTCTAGGACCGGCTAAAGAGGCATATACCAAATCCATGACAGCGGAGCTGTCCACAGGTGTCATCTTGTCCAAGACTTCCTGAAAGAGACACATGCTGCACAGCGTCTTCATCCACCCTTATAGCCGGGCCTAAGCCCGCGTGTCTTTTTTGTGTTCCCCATGATGACGAAAAAATGCATCTGGTCGTCGGTTTAGGCCTTCATATTCCATATGCAGTGCAATTTTCCAGTGTCTGCGAGGTGTTCCAAAAGAGGCCCATTTATTGGCATTTAAGTAATGAATCTCAAAACTTCAGAAGTGTGGGGGTGTCAAAGAGGATTACTTCGAATGATTGAAAAAACTTAAAATTGAATTGCGACATAAGTATGGCTTGTAGAGCCCTAGTTCCAAAATTAATTGAACGTCCCTCGTACAGTCCGTATTTTTTCACCTGAACCTGGTCTGGGTGATCTGATCGACAGCGTACGATTGCTGGCGAGTACTGACTATTCCGCATCACAATTACTCATTGCATACATGTATATACATGCTCAGGTCAAAATTTAAGACTATACAGTTAAGATGAATGTCGTTAAAATAAAGAAGTTAACGTAGAAAAGATCAGCACATTCTGGAAACACTTTGAATATTCACGTTTTAGTAAGAATGTGCTTTGAAAATAGAGATAATAACATAAACGAAAATATGCTATAATTCAAGAATGCCATTTATTGTGTATTCAAATTTTTATTTGATCTTCACCAAACTTTGTCAAAATCTGAATGGTCATCAGCCCTTTTGTAAGATTGATTTTGGATGGAATTGCTGGAGAAAGGGCTGAGTTATGTGCGCTTGAATGTCAAAAATGCTATTTTTGACAACTTTTGCATTCTAAAACATACAAATATAGCCCAATAATTGCAAAACCAAGTTAAAATATTTGCAGTTACAATGTCTTGAGTGAGTGTGATTTTCATCCAGATCAAAATTGCAAATTTTGAGTTATTCGCCCCAGAATTTGACAAAGTTGTTATTTTTGGAGATCGGATAATATTTGTGGGTTCTAGAGCGTAAACCTAATATCATGGACGGACAGACAGACAGACGAAGGACGACGGACGAAACTGACCGTAATATATTGTCATGTGTTTTCGTGCATTCAAGGGCCCGTAACTCATTTTGCCGACTAGCTATCAAAAATCCCTCGTTATTTTGCAATGATGAATTATTAACAAGTTCTCACCTAAAGTATTATTCCAATGTGTTGCTTAATAAAAAAAGTGTTGATGTTTTCCCCAAAAGTGGGAGTTGAAAATATACAAAAAAAATGAAAAAAAATCTTAAAATGCCAAATATTTTAATATTTATCATAAGCAAGCCAATTGATTTCATGTCATCTTAACATGGGCTCAAATACAAAACATAATGTTTTAAAAAATCTCGCCAATCATTTACTTTACATAGTATATTGATAAATAAGAACCTTGGGTAGCGCCTTAATAGAATTACCCCACCCACTTTCAATAAACAACATACACCAAGCCAAAGATCCGTTCGATTCAGACTTTTCGGAAAACACGTCCCCTTTATGTATCTATTTGTACTAAAAGTGTCATTGGAAAATTTATGTCCCAGAAAAACGGCCTTATGGAACCCCCCCCCCCCCACTTTATTTCGGGAGTAGCATGAAATGGGGAACAATGTTGCACACAAACGAGATAAATTTATTTCGGGAGTAGCATGCACTGGGGAACAATTTTGCCCGCAAACGAGATAAATTTGTTTCTGGAGTAGCATGAACTGGGGAACAATGTTGCCCGCAAACGAGATTAATTTATTTCTGGAGTAGCATGCACTGGCGAAAAATGTTGCCCGCAAACGAGATAAAATAATTTCGGGAGTAGCATGAACTGGGGAACAATGTTCGCCGCAAACGAGATGAATTTATTTCGGGAGTAGCATGAACTGGGGAACAATGTTCCCCGCAAACGAGATAAATTTATTTCGGGAGTAGCATGAAATGGGGAACAAGACATTGTTTGTGTTATATCGCCGCTTTTCAACAATAACGTCGTACTTGCAGCTTAGAACAAGCTGCAGTTACGATGTTTTGTTAAAAGCAACGATATTATTATTACAGGATTTAACACGGCGGCTTTAACCTAACAGACGATAAAGGTCTAACAATGCCCGCCATCACTGTATTTGCTAAATCCATCGAGTACCTAAAAGACAAATTCTTGGAGGATTTAAGTAGTACAAAGCACCCGGTTTTAAAAGATGATGATATACACTGGGTGCTAACAGTTCCTGCCATATGGAGTGACAGCGCGAAACAGTTCATGAGAGAAGCCGCTATAGAAGTGAGTAGGATTAACTCATTCCCAAACAACAAATTCTTTAGGGTGCTCCAAATTCGAAGATGTTGCAGACGACAATTAAAACTGAAAGAAAACTTACAAATTTTGTCTTTTTGTGTAGAAAATATTGTGGGAAATGGGAAATGAAGAATTTTCCACAATGTTTTCCAAAGAAATTATCTAGAATGGTGTCAAAAGGCGTCAATGTGTGGGAATGGGTTGAGTAGCAAGAGGCACCCAGTGTTAAAAGATGATGATATACACTGGGTGTTAACAGTCCCAGCCATATGGAGTGATGGCGCGAAACAGTTCATGCGAGAGGCCGCCATAGAAGTGAGTATGATTAATGGAATAGTGGTGCGATAAGTAATCCTAATCCGAGTTTTCTCTGATGAAATTCGCTCTTTGATTTGTTGATGTCGCTCATTCATTGAGCGACACAACATATCAAAGAGCGAATTTCATCAGAGAAAACTCTAAATGAGCGACATCAACGTATCAAAGAGCGAATTTCATGAGAGAAAACTCGGATTAAGGTTTACGAACTGAGAATGAAAACACCACTTTCTAGCCATACGAAATGCATCAAATTACACACACTTGTAAATACACATCACATAAGTTGATTCACCGTGCCGGATTTCAAGATTATGCTTCAAGAAAAAAATAATTTACAAATATTTTTATAGTCTATATTCATATGCAAGGGAGGTAATTTTGAACATTTTTGTCAAATATTTCCATAAGTATTAATTAATTCAAAATTCGTAACCATTCAAAATGCTTATATTTGTATTTGGAATGTAAAGATAACACAGTTTGGGAATTACTGGCACTTTTCAAATTTCGCCTCTGGCTCTTTGGTGCTAATGATGGGTTGTATACGTTAAGTAGTACTATAGTACCAGCCGAAAATAACAGTGACGTAGGCTAATGTTTACAACTTGACAACCAATCAACTCTCTTCGTATTTGTAACGGTGCAAATCAGACGAATTGATTGGTTTTGCATCAGTAAACATCAGCCTACGTCACTGTCAATTTCGACTGGGACTATTGTAAGAGGCACCCAGTTTTAAAAGATGATGATATTCACTGGGTGTTAACAGTTCCTACCATATGGAGTGATGGCGCGAAACAGTTCATGCTAGAGGCAGCTATAGAAGTGAGTAGAATTCGCAAAAATGGTGGTACTATAAGTAATCCTGATACGAGTTTTCTCTGATGAAATTCGCTCTTTGATATGTTGATGTCGCTCATAAACGAGTGATATCAACATATCAAAGAGCGAATTTCATCAGAGAAAAATCGGATTACAGTAATATGTACCCTCTCTACTTAATTTGAACTTAAAATTCAGTCGGAGTACAAAAGCATGTGTAACAGTGCTTGGCATATGTAGAGGCACTAAAAGTCACCAACATCAATGGCATATTTGTAAGTCAATAGCACAGGCGGCAATCACGTGACTTTGAAATGATATGTTTTCATAACTTTTGTAAACAAATTCACTCCGTAAGTACACATTTTTTTTCATTTTAAATCAGATACTTAACTCTAAGTATTGAGATAAGTACCATTCGATACGTCATACTCTCCGGTCTATTTTGATACCAAGATATTCCCTAAAATACCTGTCAAAGCTGAGAACATTCGTGCAAAGTGCAAACATATCTTACGAAAATGTATCTAGGCATTCAAAAATTCTTGCACGAATGTTCTCAGTCTTGACAGCGATTTGAGGGAAGATCTTGGTATCAAAATAGACCAGAGAGTGTGACGTATCGAATGGCACGTATCTTAATATTAAGTGTTAAGTATTCGATTTGAAATTTTAGAAAAATGTGTACTTACCGAGTGTTTTTGTTTACAAAGGTTAGGAAAACATATCATAAAAAAGTCACGTGGTTGCCGCCTGTGAATAGTAGCATAATCTACATCTTGTTACTCACGTATTTACGTGCCAATTTGGTGATAAGTGTAATACTATTGACTTTCGAATAAATTAGCTGCACACTATCCTTAACAATACATGTTGTAATAAAATGAAATGGCTTCGAATCATGAATTTATCAATTAAATAATTTATCTATCTATCTATTTGTAGGGCGGTATCCACACAGACAGACTCTCTATAGCTCTCGAACCAGAGGCTGCGGCTTTGTTCTGCAGATATAAATCTCTCAAGCTTGTAAGAGGGGCAGCTGGTAGTGAAATACAGACATTTGGTCCTGGAGACAAATATCTTATCCTGGATGCCGGAGGTATGGAAAATTGACCAAACGCCAATAGACAGATCGCTCCGCCCAACATAGAATTTAAGCCAAACAATGGGCATGTGATCGTACATAGGGAACGATTTTATCCAGTTAATCGTGACGTAAATTCGGAGAAACAAAATAGTATTTCGTAGTTGTTGTTATAAAATCTCGTAACTACGGCTTGATTTAAGCCGTAGTTACGAGATTTTATAACAACACCGACGGTTTATCAAAACATAACGTTAAACCTAGTCTGTTGTTAGCACAAAATTCTTTGCCATTGGTATGTCGATTCTTTTGGTTGTCAGTCGATAAATCGATACAAAACCTCGTGCAACGATGAGCAATTGGGGGCATGACATTTTTTGATCGTCCATTGGCTAATCGATTTATTTGATTGACAGTCGGCGTTTGGTCAATAGCTGATTGTCTTATAAAACTTCATAACTACAGATTAACCCTTTCCAAAACAACGTAATTGTAGGGTAGTCCAATTCACAAGCTGTTTTAGGCAACAAAATGAATGTAAATCAGGGTTGGATTTGTGAATAGAATCGTTCAGAAAACATTGAGGCAAAAGGAGAAAGTGCTGGGTATCAGCACTTTCTTCTTTTGTTTCAATGTTTTCCCAAGCCTTTTCTATCAGCGACGTCAAAACCAAGTCTTGTTTGGGAAAGGGTTAAGATACTAGGCTTAAATCGTTCCACTCACCATTAGATAGATCTACTAAACACTTTGTATGACTTCGGCATTATCATCTGAAACGGAGACTGGCGATATTACCCTCGTTGACTTGTTCCGTTATAACGTAAGACACCAATGATGGAGACTAATGTGCGCGTATCTAATGATGGATGGAATACCTTAACGCATAGTCTAAAATATTACACACCGTAGATCTACATATTTTTCTTTTAACAATTGATAGTAGAAAGACAAAACAATGCAATTTCTTGTGACTTTCGTCAAACATCTTAACTGAAAATGTATAACCACGGAACCACATGGAATATATTGAGATAATGACATTTATTATAACCGTTGAAGCAAAGTCTGAACATACGTCTCATACACTAAATCATGACAGTGTCGTTGTTCATTGTTCGAAACGGCAATTTAAAATATACCATGTGCTTCTCAAATGCAATAATGTCCGGGCCGTGTTCACCAACATTTCTAAATCAAATTTATATGTGTAAAACATAATTATATCACGAGCCATCTGATTAGACGAGACATTATGTCTCTGCCAATCGGATTGAATGTTGTGTGGTTTTAGTTAGGTATTTTGGGATTTGGACTGGTTGGTGAATACCATCCCTGATTCGTTTTATTTTCCCCCATTAATCAGTTAATTAAGACACAAGTGTCTAAAATGCCAAAAGAGCCCCTTTTTGCATATTCCATCTCATGTACTTGTATATCGTCCTTTCCAGGTGGTACAATTGATATAACAGCACATAAAATACAAGGCGATGGAACCGTAAAAGAACTTCACAGTGCAAATGGAGGCGACTGGGGTGGCAAGAAAATTGACGAAAACTTGGATAAATTATTGAACGAAATTATTGGTGGAGACACTATTGAAATTATACACCTTCGCTACAAGGATGACTATTTAGATATATTGAATTCCTTTGAAATTATCAAGAAGGGTTTAAAGCCAGATAATAAAGGAAAAATCACGATAAACATTCCCTCGTCGGTTGCAGAAACATACGAGTCTCTAAATGACAATCAAAGGATAGAAACCGGTGGTCACATTCCTCAGCATCTTCGTGGTCGCGTCACACTAGATCGAGACAAAGTTCACATTGACGCGGACATTGCGACGGGATTGTATGCCGAAACATGTGAACAGATTGTCAATCATATAAGGCAGGTTTTTGATGAGAGTACGCTCAAAGATGTCGATAGAATCCTCATGGTCGGTGGCTTTAGTGAGTCAACCGTGCCCCAAGATGCTATTAAACGGGCATTTCCTGGCAAGGTTGTGATAGTCCCAGAAGAAGCCGGACTAGCTGTCCTAAAGGGTGCTGTCACATTTGGCCATTGTCCTACACTTATAACATCTCGAGTATGCAAATATACGTATGGCATCCGGGCCCTGAGAGATTTTCAGCCCGGCCTAGACGGGCCAGAAAGGAGACTTACAAAGGAAATTGGCGACAAGACCTACTTTCTATGCGACAATACATTTAGCGTGCATGCTACACGTGGTGAGAGTATAGAGGCTGGTGAACCACGTGGGAAACACGAGTACGTGCCATCTGAACCGGGAGAGAAGAAGCTGACAGTTTCTGTTTTCAAGTCTCCCCGTAAATACCCGGTGTATACGGATGAAGCTAATTGTGAGTTTGTTGGTGACATTGAAGTGAATCTACAAGACAGTGTAGATGGTAAAGATAGACCAGTTACTGTAGAAATGATATTCGGAGGCCCTGAATTGACGGTTGAACTATGCGTAGAAGAAAACGGCGAAACGCGCACTCAGAAAGCTACATTTGACTGCCTTGGAAATTAGTCAATTTTAGTTTTTCTCTGAGATCAAATGAATGGATGTTTCAATATCTTGTATCTTTTGTACATTAGTTAAAAGGGCCTATACTAGATTTTTATGCTTCCGAACTGTTCGGGAACTTACATTTTGTGCATGGAAAAAAACAATTTGCAATGCATAAAAACCTCAATCACTGCGAATAACCATCTTTCCTTTGTTATAGATCAATCCTTTACAAGCGTGTATACACATTCTATTTTTACTTCAAAACGAGGCAAGGTCAGGGTCAACGAGACACACCTCCGCGGTATTAACACAGTACAACAGGCTGTGTCGATGACTGTGACCTTATTTGCGAAGGATACGTGGAAAGGTTTATTTTGTACAAGCATTGAACATTTATACGTATAATACATTCAAAGTTAAACGAGAATCGATACAAATATTTTGGTTTATTTAAAGGTAAAACAGGTATGTTGAAAAACTATTTATAGTAACAACTTAAACACATCGATTGTCACTTTACCTACCTGGTTTACCGATATCGAAATTTGGACATTGTCCCTCATTAGTAAAAGATTTTGAATCGTTTATACGTGTATTTATCAACTATAGAATACCAAAGATCCTTTCGTTTATTTATGAAAGTAAATTCATTTGACCTACCATGCACATGACATCAGATGCCGAATCTGTCTTCGCAAACTTTCGACGCAGCCGGTTGTACGGTGTGAATCTTATCTTATAGAAGCTATTTATCTGCATTTTCATAGTATTTTACAATGTTCTGACCTTGATTGTGTAGATCTAAAATACGTCGTCTGCAAATTTTCAATTTCAAACATCCTTAAGGTTTGTTGTTGTAGTTGTTGTAGTTTTAATTAGGTTACTTATGCAGTTTAACACTTTTCTAAATTACTTTCTATCTCTGCGACATTTGAACAGAGTTGTAGACGACATAATGTGTCATGGCACACGTCTACTACATAATTATTCATAATAATGCATTAGGAAGCATTTGAATGTAATTGTTTATAAAATATTTAAAGAAAAGTAGAAATGCTAATTATCTTCTTTTCCCTTTTTATATGCTGAAGATGTTGCTTTACAGGTGATAATCGTAAGTTTTTGTGACGAAAGCAGTGTTTACCATCTTCCTTGTCCTCACGGCTTTATTTAACCAATTAGATTTAATTGCCGACCGTTAATGTTCATGTATTAGTTCGTTGATGTTATTACAAAAACCACATAATTCAATCTTTGATTAAGCTGGAGTTACGAGGTTTTACGAGGTTTTGCAATTACACCGATGATTTACGCTGTGCACATTTGAACTAATGAAGGATGCCTGTCAGGAAAATGTTATTTAAGAAAGAAATCCGAAGGAGAAATTATAATACTTCATGTCTTAATACATGCATGTTTGATTTTTGCTTCGGATGTATTGGCTAATCAAAAGCTAAATTCCAACATAGAAATCGGCTACAAGGGATCGAACTGGGAACCTCTAGGTACACATACTAGGAGACCAGCCGTCTACCACTCGACCCTTGTTCAAAGCTGCAGATAAGCGGGATGAAGACATTCTAACTTAGTTATTTCAATTTCAAACCACATGTTGAGTGTACTCGTGTAAATCTTCTCGATGAGACGATTCCAATGAGTACCAAGAACATAGGGTTTGATATGTTTAGCTCACCTGAGCACGAAGTGCTCGAGGTGAGTTATTGTGGTCACTTTTTGTCCGGCGTCCGTCCGTCCGTCCGTACGTACGTACGTCCGTCCGTCCGTCAACATTTGGGGTGTTTACTCTCTAGCATCCACAAAAATTAGGCAATATTGATCAAACTTGGCCAAAACAAGTAGGATCATAAGTTCTCGGACAAGTTCGATTATGGGCCTTAACGGACCAGAAAGTGCGGAGTTATCTGCCCTTGAATGTCAAAAAATGCTGTTTTTAAGTTTATTTACACTCTGGCATCTACAATTATAGATCAATCAAGACAAAACTTGGACATAATGTTGGAGACCATATAAGATCTTAGATGAGTGCAATTTTCAGTCTGATCTGACCAGAAAGATGAGAGTTATGTGCCCTTGAATTGGGCAAAATTGTCACTTTTGGCTGTTTTCAACCTTGTGTTAATCTAAGGGAAGTAAATCTTGACACAACTTTCCTTTAGTATAAGTAGAGTTATCTTGTTTGGTAGAGGATATAAATAGATTTACACTCTAGAATCTACAATTATTAATCCTTTCCCAAACAAGACCTGGTTTTGACGTCCCTAATAGAATAGGCTTGGGAAATCATTGAAAAAAAGAAGAAACTGCTGATAACCAGCTGTTTCTCATTTTGTCTCAATGTCTTCTGTGCCATATTATACACAAATCATATCTTTATCCATTCTGTCATTTGTGGCAGTTTTTAAAGTGGATCACCTTTAACTTTTGTCGTTTGGGAAAGGGTTAATCAATCAAGACAAAACTTGGACACAATGTTGGAGACTATAAGATCTCAGATGAGTTTGATTTTCAGTCTGATCTGATCAGAAAGTCAAGAGTTACGTGCCCTTGAATTGGACAAAATTGCCATTTTGGGCTGTTTTCAACCTTGTTTACACTCTAGAATCTACAATTATTAATTAATCAAGACAAAACTTGGACACAATGTTTTTTGGATCATAACTATATAATTAAGATCTCGGATGAGTTAGATTTTCAGTCAAGCAATTTCTTCATTTCCCACAATGTTTTCTATCCCAAAAGACAACAAAAAGTTTAATTTCATTCACTTGAAATTGTCGTCTGCAATGTCTTTGAATTTGGGGCACCCTAATTTTTTGTCGTTTGGGAATGGGTTAAACTCTTTCCAATGGATCCAACCACCAAACTTGCAGTATGTTCCGAACTTACACCAGTTTCCTGTGACACACTATAGGATATGTCACAAAAGTAAAAGATAAGTATAGTATAAATATAGTATAATTATATTCGCTTTTCAAAAATAAGACCTCTAGGTTTTTGCTGAAAAGCAGCACTATCCAATGCTAGATATGTAAAGGAAAATGATGCAGAGGGGAAAGCCTTTTTCCATTATGTTCTAATGCCGCTCTATATCAGTAAAATCTCCCGAATATTTTTGATTTGGTATCTCCAATTACGGAACACTTCTGAAAAGCTTGTTGGGAAAATAAGATTGTGTCTTTTCCCATGATGTTTTACGCTGCTCTGGTTGTAAGTCCCCAAAGCCATGTTTGACGTCACCAATTAAAATAAGGCTTTGAGAAGCGTGGGGAGAAAAGGAAGAAATGTCGAAAACCAGTAATTTCTCCTCTCTCTGATTACGTGTCATGCAATTTGGAAAAAATATGTTGATGTCAGCATCATCTAGAAATTTGAGCAAGGTCACTGGTGGTGAACTCGGCCAAAGCGAGGAATGTTTTTTTCACGATCAATGTATTCCGTCGGTGTTGTTTTGAAATCTCGTAACTACGGCTTCGATAAAGCCGTGGTTACGAGATTTCATAACAATACCGACGGTTTGTCAATACATAACCGTAATTCCGGTCTATTTTTAGAACAAATTAATTGTCATTAGAAAAAAATCTTTAAACTGGCATTTAAACGCAAAATATCTATACCTTGTTGTAGCGAAAAACGTCCCTCGCTTTGGCCGAGTTCACCACCAGTGAAAGTAGCAATGTTTCGACTGGGTAAACGTTAACCCACAAGACGACAAAATTTTGGACCGTTCCTATTTGAATGATGCTGCATACGACAATTTCAAGTTGATGAAAATTCAAAATTCTTTCTAGTTGGAGTAAGAAAACATTGTGGAAAATGAATAAATAGCTTGACATAGGCAATTTCTTCATTTTGGACAATGTTTTCCCAAGTCTCTTCTTGTGTGGGAGTCAAAGGCGTGACTGTGCAGTAATGGACTAAAGCTGCACACCCAAGAGAATCCACGGAAAGAATTAACAAAATAACAAAGTTTTGTGAAAATATCACAATATGAAGAACAATTCGGAATCTTTCGACCTTTATTAGAACCTTCTAAAACATTATTTGTTTATAATTTAAAAGTAAAGGTTATGCTGATTAAATATTACAAAATTTACAACTGAGCATTTTTATAAATCTAACCAAATTTTGTTCAAATAAACTAAGAATCAAAGGAACACAGAATATAAGAACTCGGTGAAAGAAAAAATAAAAGACATCTACTTTCGTCAGAAATTATCTATGCTTTGTCAAAATGTAAATTATTTAGGCTACCAATGCCAAAGGTGTTTTTTTTTTTTTTTTTTTTTTTTTTTTTTTTTTTTTTTTTTTTTTTAATCGCCCACGCTCGGATTTTCGTTAATCTGGGCATCCTGATAAGGGACCATAATACAAGCTACGAGTATGAAACTGCTATTAGTATCCTAGATAATCAAAACTAGAAACAGAAAAGCCACCTTGTCTTATTCCCACTTTGACATGAAACATGTCCCTATTTTTATGTGTCCCAAAACCTGGGTCTTATGTATTTTCTGGATATTTCAAGTGGCTTTGCTCCGAGACACCCAAGGCATAACATTCATACCAGAAAAGTACTTGAGGGAATTATTTTGTATGTTTTTTTTATTGAATTAATCATTAGAAAATGCATATTTTTCTGTAAAAATAGCGAACAGAGCAAAATTGAATTCCAAAGTTAATTATGTTGGAGTCTTTGTCAAAAATACATATTATCACAAACACATGCTACTAGTTTCTTCTTACTTTGAGCTAAATTACATGGAAATCCGGAACCGGTAACAATGTCATTTGTTACATATTATTGATGAAGGTGATTTTTTTATCCAAAACTTGTATTAAGCCAAAATTTGATTTTGCTCCTAAAAACATTTTTTTCGATAAAATCAACTGTAGCATATAGTGCAACCATAAAGCAATATTTATGTTCAGAACAGCCATTGAAGAACAATAATACTCGTATTACTTTTATTTGCAAAATTACATACATGGAAGCGAAAATAGGCATACATGCACATACTGACATTTTTCTTAATCAAATTGCCTATGCACCATCATTAGTGACACTACGACATGCAAAATTGTTTAAGCCTTGTATTATAAAATGAAAAAGGCCTCTAGAACTTTAATGTTATAGCACTCAATGTTGCCTTTGCAAGTTTAAAGTTAAGTAACGTTTTAGCTCTAAGAGTCAATAATAAACTTAGGGGATATGGAAGGATGCATATGATTCAATAAAAGATAGTTACAGCATTATTTTCTTTTTAATTACACAGTTAAAATTGTACTTGTTTATTTCAAAGTGTTCCCCTTTTGGGGTACAACAGGGTGCAATTATTTCTGAAAACTATTTTTCTAGCCATAGCTTAAACTGTATCGATACACAATTATGCACGTTTCTATGAAGCCTTATGGTTAGCAAGGAGTTAGTCACCAATGGCCCTTAATATTCACTTGGGTGCTGGATTATCTATTTCTGGTGCATGACAACAACAATTTTACTTTTGCATGATAAACAAATACCATCAGAGAATTCGGTACTTTTTTCTGATTTGCTTTTTAATGTTTTCACCGCACCGTAAAGAACCATTGTTGTTAACTTCCATGAGTCATGGCTGCCAAGATGATTTTTATCATAGAATTCCCTCTTTTATGTTAAGAAAATGTACCCTTGGGACAAGACTAAATTTGAACCCAGGCAAAATATTTTAACTAAGTTTGAAGGCCATCCCATAGCAAACTTAAATACAAATTTGAAATCTTGTGGCTGTGTAAAATTTTACAAAACGATTATGTTTTTATAATATATACCATGTTGTGGCAACATTATTGCCCCTTTTATGCGGCCACAACATCAACAAGTTTTGGCAGAAAGAAATTTTAAGTAACAACGATGTACTGCCTTTATCCAAGGATAATTTCTACCAAGTTTCATAAAGATAAACACATTAGATTGGGAGAAAAGGCGTTTTGAGAAAATGTCAACAGACAGACAGACACACGGACAGATGATGGGAAATGGCCAAAAAAATATTTCACATCTTGATTTGCCCTCAGGTAAACTAAAATAACCAACAAATGTAAACAAAACATTTGAAAAGACATTTTTAAAAAGAATAGTCACTTTATCCATTCTTGGAAATGTATACCATTCAGATGGAAGTTCCAAAAGCAACATGTTACCGGTTTTATTTTTTCGTGATATTTCACTATTATCATAAGTATATGTGTGGACAACTTTCACCTGATTTTCAAATCTTGACAAAAACTGGAACAGGGTAAATTTTTTAACTCAATTTGCTTAAAATATTTAAAAACTATGAATTTTTGCGTTGGCCCCTAACATCATTTGATATAGAATAATTCTTTATGTATACAGAATTTTAAAATATATTAGGCCATGAAACTAAAAACCAGAACACAAGCACACTCTTTTATTGAGGGTATCCTCTTTTTTAAGAGTAAAACCTTAAAATTCTTAGAAAATTCATTTCTGGAATGTTTGATTCCAAACATTTCATGAAATTGAACTGTTATCTAGTGTACTAACTTCACACCAAATTTCATTAAATTTCAAGCATGTGCAGACTCCCATGTAATTTTTCCTATTCGTGAAACACCCCCTTTACACCGAATGTGTATCAGCTTTTTGTACCACTTCGTGCCATGTTTGTTATGTCAAATAGCCTTTCCCGAGAAAACGCTTTTTCACATCTATGTTTTATATTATGATTAAGGGAATGAAACTACACTGTACATGTTAAAACAAGAAGGTCATGATAATCCTATATCACTCTATCGGCATTTAGATTTGCATTCTTAGTTGCAATTGTGGCTTGTTTGAACTTTCAAAAATCGGTTAGCAAAAAAATGTAATACCATGGCCGACTTCGTTTCAGATTATCGTCATGGGATCTCTTGGCTATAGCTCCAAACTAACACTAAAAGCTCGAGCCATTTGACGTCATTTCTGCCGCATTAGCCTGATCGTGCAAAGAACTGTGGTCAGGAAAACGAGCCATTAAGCCCGTATTGAAAAAAATGGTAAAATCAATGTCGGACTAGCATTTGTAATACTAACTATCTATATCATCCAGGATGACCTTGTCGATCGCATTATTAATAATGAAAAGCTTTCATCTTAGGAAATATCAAATGGCAACGAAATCAATTCAATTTTTTTAGAATTAAGTTCTGTTGCAACAGCAACAATTTCTTCAATGAATCTCAGAGATGTTAACCAAACAAACACAAATACAAAATTACTCTAACGCTGTCAATAACTCTGATGAATGTCTATCAAAAATCATTAATGCAAAGTTACAATGTAATCCAATACACGGTGGGGGGAGGAAAAGTGCTCCTTAGGATTTTCTTTGATTAAATCACGTTTCGTAAATTGCGAAAAGAATCCCCACCAACAGAGGCAATATTTTTGATCAAAAATGGTCCAGTAATGTATATCCAAAGCATTACAGTGAAATCCGATTAACGGTTTTGAAAGAAACTTTTTTTGTCATTTTAATCAAATCCACTTATGTTTCACAAAGCGAAACACATGGGCTACGGAAGTCTACAGAAGCAGTGCTTTGGTGTAACATACTATTAGGTAAAAGACGGGCTACATGCAACACTCGATTCTTAAATGGTGCCTACATATTTCTAACAATAATACTAGAAATCAGTTCATATTTAAAGGTGAACGTATGTAAAGTCTTTGAATTCTTCCCTAACAATACACAGATTTTGCAATACATGTTCTTGCACAGAAAGCATCGGAAACATTGCGGAAAATAAGAAAATTCCAAAAAGTTTTATCACTCGTTTAGTTAAACAAGACTCGTTACAGTTGTTTTGGTATATCAAAACAACCTTAACTATTCTCTTTTAATTGTATATATTAAACTTAGCATGCAGTTTCTAATAGACTAACAATATAGATCTAGTTTAATGATCAGTGCATACAATTCTTATTCTATATCACGTGAATAAACACGCATAGACTCGTGATTCATCTCTCAGACAGTTAACCCATTACCATTTTCTTAGGAACGTCAAAACCAGGTTTTGTTTGGGAAAGGGTTAAACAACTGAAACAAAAAGACAGTGTCTCAGAAGATCAGACTGTGTGCATGTGCAGGGTGATCTTGTTCAACGCTTGAGTTTTTATATTCCAATTTCAGCACAACCAAGTTTAATACACCCTAAACATGTGATTCGTCTCTCAAACAGTTAAACACCCCCTCTTCAGTATGCCCTGTCCTCTTCTCTACCAGTTTAACTCTCAGTTCCGTATCCCCGAACACCATCTCTACAGTGACGGGTCTATCCACGCCATCTACGCTGTCTTGTAGATTAACAGGAACATCCCCGACCCATTCACTGCTATCCTCGTCTGTATAAACAGGCATTCTGCGTGTAGATCTGAACACCGACACTGTCAGCTTCTTCTCACCTGGCTCTGAAGGGACATACTCGTGTTTTCCTCTTGATTCGCCAACGTCGATACTCTCTCCTCGTGTAGCGTGAATACTAAACGTATTCCCGCAAAGAAAGTACTTGGTTTTGCCGTACGTTTTCACGATTCTCCTCTCA
This sequence comes from Fragum sueziense, assembly GCA_963680895.1. Lineage (NCBI taxonomy): Eukaryota > Metazoa > Mollusca > Bivalvia > Cardiida > Cardiidae > Fragum > Fragum sueziense. The sequence continues at coordinate 19,755,287 of OY804596.1, read as the reverse complement.
GGGCGATCCAGACCGGGTTGAAAGTCCCTTATGGCCCTGATACCGTAGGTGTGTCTGCATACTCGAGATGTAATAAGTGTTGGACATTGACCAAATGTCACAGCACCCTTTAGGACAGCTAATCCGGCTTCTTCTGGGACTATCACAATTTTACCAGGAAAGGCTCGTTTAATAGCATCTTGAAGCATCTTGGATTCGCTAAAGCCACCGACCATCAGAATTCTATTTACATCACGTACTGTGCTCTCGTCAAATATCTGTCTTACGTGGTTAACTATGACCTCGCAAGTTTCTCCGTACAATCCTTTCATTACATCTGCCTCCAGTCGGATTTTGTCTGCATCAAAGCTGACACTGTCCTTTAGGTAAGCTGGAACACGACCACCTACTTTCAACTCTTCCCCTCCATTTAAGGACTTGTACTCCTCCGAAACCGATAACGGTACGCGTATTGTGACTTTGTCGGTAGTGTCAGGTGCGATGATGCGTTTCTTTGTCTCAAAGTTGCCCCATAGTTCCAGATGGTCCTCCTTGTACCGCAGACGGATGATCTCCATGGTATCAGGACCGATAATATCATCCAGTAATTCCTCGAATTTTTTGTCTATTGTCGTACCTCCCCACTCACCACCGTTAGCGCTATGCAACTCCTTTACAGTGTCGTCTTCCTGTATCTCATGCACTGTGATATCAATCGTACCACCTGCAAAGCAAGGTAAATATTATTGATGTCCTTCAAAATCTCGTAATGATAGCTTGTATTATGTTGCAGCTATGAGGATTTGGAAGAAAAGCAGGAATATTTCAAACATAAGTATACACACGAAACGATATTGCTGAGTACTTAGTGAACACTATCGATAGAAAGATATGCGAACATGACATTTGCTCACGTAATAATTTATCTTTATGAGGCGTTGTCAAGAGTTTGCTCGTTACAAGTATAATGTATATGTTGTCATGTATCAGAAGAACGCTCAATAATATTGCTATCCTTGACATTGACACTATATAATGACTTTACCTCCTGCATCAATAATAAGGTATTTGTCTCCAGCACCAAACCCCTTGATGTCGGTACCACTATCACAGACCACACGTTGTACTGGTAGGTATCGACAGAATAACGAGGCTGCTTCAGGCTCCAGGGCGATCGACAAACGATCTCTGTGAATACCACCCTGTGTTGTACAAAGTATAAACAATATTAATAAACTGGGTTCAACTAGGGTTTTTAACCAGCTCTTTGAGCATATTGTGAATTTCAATCGGCATATCTCGCGCTACATGATATAATTTCTACAAAATACAAAATATCAGATATCCCGATTAGAAATCTTTAGGAATCTCATTCAGCGGTTTAAAACGTATGTCAGTAAGTACGGTGTTGTCATGGTCAGCACATTTATTTACAATTGAACGTCACCTAGCAACAAAGTGTTCACATTGAACTCGCCTGACTTGAATGTAATGACAGAATAACGAAGCCCCTTCAGGCACGATGGCTATGAATGAACAATCTACCTGTATAGCATTCCAACGATAACGTGATGTTTACAAACAAAGAATAAACTCGGCCTACAGGTAAGAAAGACTTGTTATATACGATTAAAATCTTATATTTTACGCTGAGTTATATAGACATATACTCGATAGCGCAGTGGATAGAACACCGGCGCTTCGTCCATTTTCTTTTAGCAAACGTGGGTTCGAGTCTCATAGAACGATGGGTAATTACATGTGTGTGTGTGTGTATTTGTAGTATTATAAGGTCCCTCCCTGCTCAAAGCAGATAGCGTGCGGACCCCAGAATGCAACCCTACATTCCGTTAAATTTTATTATTTTTTTTTTTCCAAAAGGGTTGAATTTTTTTTTTCCTGGAGATTGATCTTTCTTCTTCATTTACCCAAAATAGTTAAATTTTAAAGCCAAATAGATAGGCACATTATGCTAATTCAGCCTCGCTTTGTACCCATCATCGCAGTTTGTTTTGTTACAGAAGTCGGAGTTTGTCCCTATTCCGTTTTGCTAATTGCCTCTATTGGTCTTTTTCATGGTGTTTGTTTTTCTCTCTCTGATAAGCCTTTGGTGTGGTGAAAATAGAAAATTAATAATAGTTCTTTTTATCGGATCATCATGATTATGTGAACGTGTATGCTGTTTGATTACATTGCAACATTGCCAAATTTTCCAACACATTCTTTGTACAAATATGTTATATAGAACATACATATGCTATATCTTTTTTTTTTATTTACAATACATTTTTTAATCAATTTATGTATTTATGTTTCTTTTTATCATTTAGATATCATTGTTTTTATTCACTTTTTTATATTTTTATTTATATTTTTTTATTAGTTTTTTTTTCCATTTTTAATCTTTTTTGTTATTACTACTCGTTTTGTTATTTTTATTACTTCATGTTGCCCCATTATTCCCAATAAAGGTTCTATTTACATAAGTTTTTCTATTATTATTATTATTTACAGTTTTACTAACCGCCTATAACAGTCTAGTAAAATTTCGTCAACCACTCCTCCGAAAAAAAAAATTTGAATTGTTTTGGATGACAGAGTTTTGAAATATGAACTAGCCAAGAAAGTGTTATGACATAACAAGGATAAAACGGTTTAAAAATATCTCATCTTTTCCACTTATGCCTTCAAATTCTCACTCTATTAGGCATTTTCAAAATAAGACCTGATCCCGATATCCATCATTGGATGAAGCTTGGGAATTATTGAGACAAAGGAAGGTAATTGTTATCAGCACTCTCTCCCTTTGCCTCAACATTCTTTGTACTATTTCATACACATGTTCTTTATACACGTGCACCGACATGTACTCTGTCGTTTGCAGCCGCTACAGAATCTGTCAGTTGTATTTTTTCTTATTTGAAAAGGGTTAAGAATTTCAAAACAAGATCCTGCTAAAATTGTTGATTGTTTAAGATTTTCCTGTTTCTTTGTATACTAATGATTTTAAGAAAGGATATAACAAGCAGAGATTAAGGCATGTGTTTTTATTTCTCAATCTGTTGAGAAGGAAAGTAAATATGCAAATTAATCACCTTTTTGTTACCTTTTATCTAGGCCCTGATGTTATTAAGAGGATTTGATAAGGAAGTTATTATTCACATCACTTTATTTGCCATTGATCTTTATCGGGCTTGTCTGGTCAATTAAACACATATGTTTAACATTCCAATACAATTTAAATGGGCAATATTATCAGGCACCCTGGTCCCCAAGTTAAACCCCTTTAGCCACCTGCTTTAGTCAGTGTGGTAAACATATATTTATTCATTCAATGCACATTAAAATTCAGGTCTAAGAAGCAGTCTTTTACTGGCCTTCTTTTCTAGTTTCCACCTGCTTTAGTCAGTGTGGATATGTTTTAGAGCGTTTCACTTATCGGTATTAATGAGTTTATTTTAATCAAAATAATCAGTCCTTTAGCAATACCCTATTTTACAAGACCAACCGCCCCTGTCAGTATGGTCAAATACATGTAGTATTAGAAGACACTTATTTTAACCCTTTCCCAAACAAGACATGGTTTCGACGTCCCAATTGTAATGGGCTTTTGAAAACATTAAGACAAGAGCGCAAGGTATTGATAATCAGCACCCTCTGCCCCTGCCCCCATATTTTCTGTGCTATGTTATTCATAATTTTACCTTGATTAATATCCATTTTGTCGTCTGCATGCAGAAGTTTTCAAATTGGGCCATCCTATGATTTTACCATTTGGGAAGGGGTTATGGTTTTTATTTTGGAATTGCATTCTTTATTACATAGAGTTTGACATTTTTTCTATCTAATTTTAACTTCTGGATGTATTTAAGAAAAAGAAGCAGACAAATTCTGACCTTCTTTACATTATGGCTTTATTTATTTGCAAGAATGCCAATGCGTAGGCCTAGTTTATATTTTAATTGTTATATGAAGAAGCAACCTAATGCTGACTTTATCATTGCGTGATACATTCATCACCCGCCTAAAACAGTGTGATTATGTATCCCCCAACACATTGATTGGTGATCTGACTCGACAGATCAGATTCAGACCTTTACCTGGGTGAGATGAGAGTTTTTAACCTACTCCCGCGCGATAAGGCCCCGGGTCTTTTGTTTTTAGAGAAAAATTGCGGGGAATGAAGAATTTATTTATGATAAACAATACCCTCAATTCACCACGATTTCTACCCGTAACGAGAAATAAGAATACATTTACTTAATCATTTCAGAAAGTATCAAGTTTTGGCTTCCGGCATAAAATCAATTTAAGGAAACATTGAGGCAAAAGGAGAAAATGTTGATTCCTATTCTTGCCCCAATGTTCTCATTGCCATATATCTCCGGAACCAAAATAGCTATTTAGTTGCTGTTTTCGAATGAATGGTTAAATTTGTTGTCTGTATTTTCATGTTATTTTTTTTTTTTTTTTTTAAAGATAAGTTTTAAACGCTGCCGCCCGGCGATGACTTAATCACAATGAGTATGATTCTTTAGGTTTGTCATGCGAGAACAGGTTAATAGGTAATTACACATTTTGTTTTACAAATATATTTTGTTTTACAAATATATTTTGTTTTATCATTTTAGAAAAAAAAAGATTAGAAGAAAGCAGACTCTTTATGAGTTTAATATAGATTTATAAGATAATTTCGGAAAATCGCCAATTTCAGTCTAGAAAACTTTAAAATTTGAGCAGTCTAAATGTTTGCCGTTTGGCGACAGTAAGAGTTCCACACCTTTATTACTTAATTTATGTTTTGTAATGTATTGCATCTTTATAATATATTGTGAATAAAAGATATTTAATCCATTTCCACATAGTGACGCTTTTAGACAGCCCTCAAAATAAAAGATCATGACTTTTTTCATTTATTTATTCGAAAAAATGAAACTGCTTGTCATAAGCATGTTTTCATTTCACATACTGTTTTCTACATAGAAAAGCATAAAAAATGTGAAGCTCATTTAAGATCTACTTGCAATCGCAGCATTTTTAAATTTTATTCAGCCTATTTTTACGTTTGACAATGGTTTACATTGAAAATAAAGAACATATATCTATTTACAAATGTGAAAGGAACAAAAACAAAAAAAGGAAAACGCAAATAAGGGAAAAACTAAAAAAAATAAAATAAAAAAAAAAATACACGAATACGTGTGGAATCGAACCCACACAGTTAAAAAAGAGCTCCTCTCCTATGATCTAGCGCCAACTGTCTAACCATTTGACCACAGACACAGGTATTTGGATGGAGTAATATTTAGAATATAATCATTGTTTTCATTACGATAATTGTGTTTTGATCTGTCTAACCTTTCATTATCAAATGGGTATGGTCTATATTTTTGGCGGGAACCTGATTATCGTTGGAGCACTATATACTACCATATAAAAGATAAACAAAACATACAAGAATTCTTAGCGCTGTATTTGTATTGTTGGTTTAGACGCTCCAAATACAAGATTTGGCGAAGGATTTTATGCCTTTTATTTGCAGAAATGACACCAATCTGTATTTCATTGTTGTATTTTTGTTGATTTTGGAAACAGGACATAAAACATTCTCTGTAAACATTGTGCTAAAACTTCCCTTTATACCAAGTATATTAAGCTACAACAACTTTCTCAGATCTACAGTTAAGAGGAGGTATTGGCCTTTCAAATAACAATATCTTATCCATTGCTATATTTAGAGTACGCATTGGAATCGTCTCCTGAAATTTGGAATCGTCTCCTGAAATAATTAACAACAACAGAGGGTTAGGAAATAACAAATTTAGAAAGCCTTTAACCCCTCTAATCATTCTGTTGCTATATATCATATCTAATACAATTGTACGTACATGTACTGCGGCCTCTCTCATAAACTGTTTAGCTCCATCACTCCAGATCGCCGGCACAGTCAACACCCAGTGTATCTCATCTTCATTAACTTGGATAGGGTGCTCGTCTTTCGTGTTGTTGAACTCCCCCATGAAGTGCTCCTTCAAGTATTCAATGGACTTGGCAAATACATCAATGGCTGGCATTGTGTTGCCTTTGTCATCCACAAGCTCTAAATTCTTCGACAGGTCCTTAAAAGACATGATCATTATTGTGATATTCGCAACGAGGCCTAGAACAGAATCCTTGATTTATATACATGTATGTAAGGTAATCATGGATCCAAATTGGCGTTAGAAAAGTATACCATATGTGTACTGAATGAATCGGAAATTTAATTTGACGATTTGAAAATCGGTGTAACAATACTTGTAAATGGAATGGGAATTGCTTAACAGACTACTATGCAATTAGATATTATCAAACCAATGTGTAAATGGAAATGTCTGTACATTTTGTTTGTCTTTATCAATTAAGGTAGTTTACCCGCCATGTCGTAAACATATGTAGGCCTAAAGCATCCGAGATTGACGACACTTTCCACCACCTTGCATTTACTGAATTGTTCGAAACATTAAAATGCTGTGTGTATATCAAAAAGGCTTAAAAGCAGAAAGACTACATTCACGTTACAAATTGATTGCAACCATACCTTGTTATTGTACAGCACCATTTTAAAGTGGCGAAAGTAGTACCAGTTATAATGGTTGGATTGACTTGCGAGCTGTCCATATCTGTCTTCAGCTTCATACCCAAAGGAATCGAACTCTTGTTCCGGATTAAACAAAGCGCAGGACGAGGTCTCGTGAACTATCCCTACTCGTTTACCTTTTTGCCACGTCGGTGCATGAATCTGAATGAAAAACCAAATTGAAAGAAAATGATGGAACAGGACGGGGTTTGTATTACATGTACGTGTCCGAATTATAGAGCACCGCTTTTCTTAGAACCTTACGATCATCGTTTGCGTATATCAAGTAGCGAATAACAGTACATCTGATTGAACGAAAATAGATTGGATCAATTATATTGATTATTCTGTAGTTACGTTCGAATGTATACAAAGAACTGTTCGTTTAAGTAGAGTAACAGAACACTTTTTACGAATAACGTCATTATGGTCATTAAATTGGTACTCTAGTGATTTAAAAAAAGCTAAAGTAGAACTCTTTATTCACGCCTTATAATCTAGAAAACAACAACAAGAAGGTCATTGCATTGAGAAGACCAGTTAGGAACTTAGGGCGTATTTTCACCAGAATGCATATATATATATACGGTGGATTTGCACCAACAGATGGACATATAAAAAGACAAACAGTGGGTCATTACTTCGAGTGGATCAGTATCAGTGAGTATGGAAGTCACTCGGAAGGAGAATGCATATCCGGAGTAGGTGATGCCGAAGTCTATGGGATTATCGACGAACAGACAGACAAAAAGACAGACAGACAGACAAAACGACAAACGGAGAGGGAAGTTACCTTGAGTGGATCAGTAAGAAAGTCTCTCTGGAAGGAGAATGCATAGCTGGAATAGGTGGGGCCAAAGTCTTCATGATAAGCGATGAACAGACAAACAAACACACAAAATAACAGACAAACAGACAAAAGGAAAGGTGAGTTACCTTGAGTGGATCAGTAAGGAAGTCACTCTGGAAGGAGAATGCATATCCGGAGTAAGTGGTACCGAAGTCTATAGCGACAACAACAACCTTCTTCTCTAGTGCTTGCTTTACTACTGGGAGTGAGCGAAGACTCTGAAAGTAAAAAGGTCAAGAATTTTGTCTTAACCCTTTCCCAAACAAGAACTGGTTTTCACGTTCCTAAAATGAAAGGCTTGGGAAAATATTCAGGCAAAAGAAGAAAATGCTGATAATCAGCATTTTCTCCTTTGGCCTCAATATTTTCTGTGCTTTATTGAACACTAATCATTTCCTTTCTACGGCAATTTTGTGGTCTATAGCAGCTTTCTCATTGGAGCAGTCGAAATATTGTCGTTTGGGAAAGGGTTAAAAAACAACTTTTCAGACTTGTCCAAATTCAATGGTGTAACAGATGACAAATAAGTGCATCGTCAGAAGCCAAGGTGTATCGTAATAAGCTACGTAGCTTATGTGCAGGGTATCAGATAAGTTTAAATTAAAACGCAAAAAAAGTCGGATCTATTTTAACACATTTTCGAAGAAATGAACGAAAATTCGTACGAAATGCCAACCAACGTGACAAAACA